>OX457026.1:105904319-106077695 GCA_949752745.1 Protula sp. h YS-2021
GAGAGAGAGAGAGAGAGAGAGAGAGAGAGAGAGAGAGAGAGAGAGAGAGAGAGAGAGAGAGCATCAAATGGTTGTTTGCCTAAAGTAAAATCTCTCCTTTACCGTTAGATCACCGAAATTAACACTTTTTCCAGTTATGTTAACGTTAAAAATACTAAATGCACTTACCTGTAGAAGTATAGTTAAGTTTCTCTTTCCATAGACAAGGTCTTCATTAAAGTGTTAACACAAGAGAATGCAATTGAAATCCCGAAATTTTACAATTTTCCTTTAACAGTGTGTTTGATGTTAATATTGGTTGTTCCTCTTCCCTCGTGGTGGCGTTTAAGCCAATCAGTTTCAAGCATTAATTCCTGCAAAACAAGCCGGTGTTGCATACAGTTATATGCACCGCACACGAAGGCACTTGTATGGTTATAACAAAATTCTGTTCCATTAAAGCTCATACTTTGAATAAATATTCTTTATACATAGATTTAAAACGGAACTCAGGGCCGCATTCAATTTATAATTCACATCTAACTCGTATGGAATACAATTAAATTATTAAGATCGAACAGCCTTGCAGAAATCAAATTAATTGGTAGCTTCTTTTTTAAGTTCTTTTTTTTTTCAAGAGTAGCAATCGAGATGCAGGAAATAGCCACCCCGCCATTGGGGCCACTTCACAAATAGGACCGCTTTTTAAAGTTCCGTTCTGACAGCTGTCCATTATAACTCCTAAATAGTTAACCCACGCGGTCATAATTCTGCGTTGGTTTTATTTCAATGGCTCTCCGTGGTGGCAACGACTTGGGATGAGACTGAGGAAAAGTGTTCTAAATTCGGGGAGGTCTTAATTCTAATTCGGGGATGCCTAAATTCTGGGAGGTCTAAATTAGGGGAGGCCTAAATTCGGGAAGGTCTATAAACTTGGAGGTCTAAATTGGGGGGGGGGGGTCTAAATTCGGGGAGGCCTATATTCGGGGAAGTCTAAAATTCGGGTTTGTCTTCATTCGTGGGTAGCCTTCTTTGCAGAGTTGCTTTAATCCATGTATGACATCAAGTCTAGGTCAGCTTTTAGTGTTAACAAATTTACATACAACACCGGGTTATGAGTCCTTACATGAAAACTAAATAAGCGCAATCGTTTCCTGTCAAAATCGTTCAGGCCTTGGACGAACATTCTGACACCAGGCTCTGCAGTGAGAGCCAAGCTATTCTTTAAATTAAAAAAAAAATCCAGGCTTGTTTCTTACATGAAGTTTGATACGGAATAAGAAAAAAAAAACAGGTAAGCAAATTTTTATAAAAGAAAATCTATAGTGTTATTGTTGTGGTATAAACAACCAAACTTTGCCATATCTTTTTGCATTTATACCCTGAATTCAAATAGTTTGTGTGTGCCCTTTTTTTTTTTTTTTTGCAATTTTTTTGCAATTTTTTTTTCGAATTTCGTGGATCCAAATAGCATTATCACTTTGCATACACGTCATGAGCGACAAAAATGGATGGACGTGGGAATCCAACGTCATATCGTGGTTGCTGAAAGATTGCAAAGAGAAGTCAACACAATGTTTTTCTTTCTCACCTGGTTAAAAAAATTTGCTTCTTTCATATCCTCCTTCTACTGATGACCCAAGGATGGAGATACATCGACTGAAGGAAGGCCATCATACCTTTAATTTAATTTATTTTGCCATCCCCCCCCCCCCTCCGACTTTTTTTTTTTTTTTTTTTTTTTTTTTTTTTTTTTTTGAAGAGCCAACTTTACCTCTCCCACTCCCACCCTGTCGTCCGCTTTGCATATTCCCCAGCTCTCTTCCAGACAACCACATTTAATGTTGCCGATTGCTCTGGAGAACGTCGGAATGTTTGCTCGGTTTGCACCCGGGTGCCGTAACCCCACCCCACCCCCCCCCCCTTGCCACCCCCACCCCTCCGAAACCCTCGCTAACCCATTGCCAGCAACCTGAAGAGTTTTCTTCAGGATATTTCCATTATGGTTTTGCAATGCGGCGTAATACAAAAGGGACAACACCATAAGCGCCAGTAGACACTTATCTGTGTTTGCCCTGTACATATCTGACATGTGACCAATAGACTGATATCTGGCAAAAATCGTACAGAAGTGTGCACTTGTTTTAAACACTGAAATAGTGGTTTCGTTTTAAGAGAGTGTCACAACCTACCCCCAAACCTCCTACATACCTCGCCTTCCCCCTCACCCCTCACCACGTCCCTCTTACACCTTGCCCCTACCACCCATCCTCCCTCCCTTTTACCCCCCCCCCCGCACCCCACTCCACATTATTGTCCAACATGTTATGATGTCGGCCAGACCAACTCGCGATACTAAATATGTTTGTACTTTCCCAGTACACATTGTAACGTTCCAAGAACGTTGGGCAGCCATCGCACCCGACGTCGCATCAACGTTTTGGTTGTTTATGGAAGTTGAATCAACTGTGCCTTTTGGCGTTGAATAGACATCGGTTATTAGCAACAATCAAAGTATGGTAACCTCTCCGTCACGGTACCCCACCTTTGGGTCATCAGCTAACAAAGGATAGGTATTCGATTACTATGAATATTTTTCAAAATTTGCAGTCTAAGGAAATCCTCGTACTTTACGTCCTGTTTTGGTTTTATTTCGAAGCTACCATTCTGGAGAGTGACACCATGAATATGTAGTGAATCCGACGTCTATGAAACGTCTTTTTTACGTTTTTCTAACGTTCTTTTTCCGAAGCCTCTTCATCGTTGCACTTAAGACGTTAATTAGAAAGTTTTTCTTGCGACCAATTTTTTTGAACGGACAAAGTTTTTTCTTCCTATTTTTGAATACAAAGGGTTGACTTTGACCGCTTAGATTTGTCACTCTCTAAATCGCTTTTCCGACTTTCCTCTCTCGACGTGTGGGTCGGGGGGAGGGGATGGAGTACTTTAACGGGGATTTAACACGAAAGCTTTAGACTGTCACTTTCCTGTATGCGACGTTTTTCTCCAGGCGTCTATACGACGTTGTTTCGACTTTGATTCTACCTTTTCTCAAGGTTTAACATACGTTAGGGGAAAAATGAAAATTCCCTCGGCAGTAGGGGGAAAACAAGAGTTCTACTGCAGTCAATCATCGTGACGTCATTAATCACGTGACCCCCCAGGCGGCATAAAGGGGTGCACTATAACCTTATGTGGAATATTTTCCAGAACATTATCCTTACGTCCTCTGTGGCGCCGTTGGGAGAGCATAGGAATAATGGTTGGAAGGTTGGGGGGGTCGAACCCACATATGGGCGGCGTAACCCTAACCCTATATGAGGACCCCCCTAGGCAGCGACACTTCTATCATCTGTTTATCATACCATAACAGGGGAAAAAAAGAGTTCTAGATCACATTTCTGGATCACTGTAGTGATATAAAACTCTTATAGGCGTTCTAGATCAGTAGAATGTTCTAGAAGAGAGTGATCCAGAACTCTTATAAGTGTATTTATAGCGCACGTGACACACTAAAACAATCTGTCTATCATGTGTCAATCATGTGTCATCAGCCATGGGTGTTCTAAAACACCCTGTGACGTCATTATGGCCTCACTTCCTGTATGCCGCCTAGGGGGGCTTGAATCACGAACCTTGTGACTATGAGTCCTACGCTGTACCGATTGCGCACAGAGGACTTCAGGAGAATGATCTGATAGTCACATACTATAGTCCAGGGCTAGACTAGGTGTCGACTAGGGTGGGTAGTCACATAGTCACATAGCGTCGACACAGATTCACATAGTCACAAAGTATGGTCTAGAGTTATGCCGCCCATAGGTGTGCTCGAACCACCAACCTTGCGACCATGAGTCCTATGCTCCTCTGACTGCGCCACAGAGGACGAAAGGAGACTGTTCCGAAAAAAATTCGACATAGGGTCATAGCGCAC
This sequence comes from Protula sp. h YS-2021, assembly GCA_949752745.1. Classification (NCBI taxonomy): domain Eukaryota; kingdom Metazoa; phylum Annelida; class Polychaeta; order Sabellida; family Serpulidae; genus Protula; species Protula sp. h YS-2021. The sequence goes on from OX457026.1 coordinate 105,908,233, forward strand.
ACATTCATAGTGTTTTAAAACACCCATGGGTGTTCTGCGCCACTTCTAGACCATTTTCACACTGCTAGTAGTAGAGCAAAATTCAACCAAATCACCAATAAAGTGGTATAAAAGCTGTAATGTTTAACCGATTTCAATCAGACTTTTACCATTTGATTCAGACTTATTTATAGTTTTTGTCTATGTGGTTATAAGCATAATTTCAAGTTTTTAACAAGAAAAAAAGTAGATAACTTTTGTCATGCTTAACCCATTTTAATCAAAATTTTACCGTTTGATCCAGTTTTATTTCTAGCTTTTTAATAAAGTTGTCACAGGCAATAAGAATAATTTTTATAGTCCAAATTTTGGGATGAGAAGAGCACACCATTTAAACATATGTTCCAATGGCAAGCCCATTCAAACATGTGTTCGAATGAGATGTCCATTCAAAGACGTGTTCAAAGTATTTTTGGAACATGTTACGTCATGGTATTGATTAACAAGTTATTCAACAAATTACTGTACAATTGTTCAGCAACAGGTTGAACATGTTGTTCAACTTGTTGAACGTGTTCAACTTGTTCAACAACATGTTGTTCAACAAGTTCAGCACGTTGTTGAAAAAGATCAACATGTTTAACATGCCAACATGTTGAACATGTTGTTCAACATGTTCAGCATGTTGTTGAACATGTTCAACATGTTGTTTAGCATGTCGTTGAACATGTTGTTCAACACGGTGTTCAACATGTTGTTCAGCATGTTGTTCAACAAGTTGAACATGTTCAACATGTTGCTCAATAAGTTGTTGTCGTATATACAGCTATGTTTAAAGCCTTTTTCATCATTTGAAAGGTAAAAGGATGTATCTATCAATACAACATTTGTTTGAAATATTACAATTGGCCACAAAGTCTTAAAAGGCACTTAAAGAGTGCTCACACTTCAGAAGGAGAATTGGAGATAGATATGGAAACCCCTGTAAAATCACCTCTTATCACTGAAACTTAAAATGAGTCTTCTAGTCAAAGCGTCAACATGACTGAAAAGAATGATCACACGCTTGTGCAGAATGTGGTGCGTTATACAACAGTCAAGAAGCTTTGTTCAAACATGTGGAACATTGTGGTGAGGGTGATTATGACAGCAGTTCAGACAGTGAATCAGAAATAGAAATGTTTTTTGTATGATATGGTCCAAGAAGTCAGATGCCAAATTTCAAGAAAAGGTTTTAGAATATGAAGAAAAAGGGCTTGAAGATGCGCGTGAAATAAGAAGTGATGACTTTCGACCCATTTATAAGCGTCGACTAAAACACTTGTTTTTGAGACTATTCAAATATACCCAACGTCTAGAACAGAACGAACATTATCAAACCATTTTAGAAGACTTTAATTACTTTGTTGATAAAATACATTCTGAGTATTTAAAGGCACTAAAGGCGGCTATAAGAAGAAGCGATGCATTCTTTGAAGAGCTTCTAGTTGAGAAGGGGGAAGATGAAAGCAACGACGAAGAAAGTGATATGGACAGTGAAACAAATGAAGAAAAATAGACTTATTTGACTAAACTTTATAGTAAAGACTTAGTAAATCAACAAATGTTGTAATATGTTATTGATTTAAGAGTTATGTATTTAAGGATTTTTACGTGCATAAAAAAACTGTTCAATGTATGTTTGCTTTTTCTGATCTGGCTGCTATCGTTGATGTTGCTTCAACTGATATGCTGAACTATGTTCTCAAACGTTCCCAACAACTTGTGGAACAACTTGTTGAACAATTGTTGAACAACATGTTGAACATGTTAAACATGTTGAATATGTCCAACAACAAGATGAACATGTTGAACTTGTTCAACATGTTGAATGACTTGTTAATCAATACCATGACGTAACAAGGTGGCTTAGAACTCTCGTTAGGGTTAGGGTTATGGTTATGATTGGGGGCACGTGACTGATGACGTCACAGGTGGCTTAGAGCTGTCGTTTTCCCCCTACTCTCATTCCTATCTAATCTATGATTTGTAGTCTATCTATAACATGGAAATCGAGTTATTGATTATCTAAGTCTATTCAGCTTTGCAAAAATGTTTCGAATTGAAGTCGAAACACTAGTTCCTGTCTCCAAAAGTAGCTTGAACAATTTTTGAAAATTTATGGCATCACTCTGGTATTATCCAAAGCGATCTGTCATGGTTTCCGTTTCCGGCGGGCCACAAGTCACAGTTGTGATTTTAGTTTGATTTTACGTTTTCTCATCACAAATCTGACAGTTAAGCTGTAGACCGGAATTAGGGAATTTTCTGTCGTATGAGGCTTTTTTCCATGCTAAATAAGTTTAAGTTTAATTTTTAATTAACGTATATTTTTCAACTGACTTGTTGCAGTTGTAACACCATTTCTCACGATTGATCGGAAAATTGTATTTATTGTATCACTTGGTATTAATTTCTACAGAAGGCGTTGTTTGCGGGAAAACAAGACGCCATGGTAAGAAAGGACTACTTTTTATTGCTTATACTTATAGGAATTTATTATTATTATTATTATTATTATTATTATCATTATTATTATTATTATTATTATTATTATTATTATTATTATTATTATTATTATTATTATCAAGCTGCAAACCCATGATATACGTTAATTGTGTGTCTAATCACGCATGTATTTATTTGGGTGTATGGTCACAAATTTGAAAACAAAATTTCTCTTAGGCATCAGGGAGAAGGATTAGATTAATTGTAATTTATAATAAGTGTGTGTTTACCTAAACGATAATGAGCTTTTTAAGAGTACGTTGTCAACTTTTTTATTTTGTTTTAGTATGTTTTGTTGTCATATTTACATGTAATATTTAGCTACATTTGTTACAAGTAAGTTTATTTTAGAATTTTCTTTATCCAAGTTCATTTCAGTTCTTCTGTATCTTTTTTATCACTTTCATCCCCACAATTGCACGGTATAATTCATTTACTGACTTATTTGAAATATGATGTAATTAAATGTAATGAAATAAAGCATTCACGTTATAATCGCTGTCTGATAATGAGTCATCCGGAAACAAAAATGAACGTGTCACTTCGTATATTTTTCAGGATGATGGAAAGCCCAGGAGTGTAGACACGCCCTTATTGATCAAGATCTGTGTGTGGTTTTTGGTTCCCGCTGTTGTAGCTATAACCTTTTACCTAGTACTAAGTAAGGTCATTTCCAGCATCTATTCTACAATTATTAAAAGAAAATAAATATGAATTTTATATACTGATGGCACTGTGTTGTTAGTCTCATCTTTTGCACAGTGTTCATCTTTACCTCCCGCGTGCTCATGTGCTATATTCAAAATGAGCGCTGTTATGTTGTAGACAGTTGTAACTCTGGGATGTGCCGTAATGGAGGACCATACGAAAATGTCGAATATTCCTGCAAAACTAACCAGCGGGAAAGGATCTATGATACTGGTAAATAAATTATATATATCTTTTATAATTCAACATGCATTTGGTAGACGTTAACTTATATCTCTAATTAATAAAAATGACAAATTATCACCCAATTCCTTTGACATAACGTGTGCGTTAAAAATGCAATGTATTGCTTTAATACCAAAATAAATTTTCTAAACATTTTTACTTTTAAAAAAAAAACTAATCAGGAAGACTTCTTTAAAATGCCTAATCGCATTTTTTCAGTATTGTGTGAGCAATTTTCCTGTTAAATATTGATTTGATGATACTTTTCCAACAGACAATCAAGTCTGCACCGGAAGGCATAGAAAAACGGAGGTTCCCTTATTGAGAGAGTACTCAGATGGACCTAGCCCCCAGTCGTGCTTAGGAAGCTGTATACGTAAGTGATATTAGTCCGAAAACATAAAGGCGATCAGGGGACAGGTATGTAAATATGTGTACGTTGTAGGGAAATGGTGGAGGAGATGCTTCTAACCTAAGCCTATGCGGGTATTTTAAGAAATTATGTATTATTTCTTACGACTAAGAATCAAAGAACTCGGTGGCATGCAATAGGCAATCACATAGCTTAAACATAAAACTGCATGACTAAGAACAGAAAACTAAATGACTGATAACCGATAACTTTATGACTAGCAATAGATAACATGACTATCAGTAACATATAAATATCTGAACAGCATATATATAATTTTTCAGCTGAAAATGCCGTAGCCATGGTTACAGTACCATCTGTATCCTATGTATTTTGCGACCAGCTGAGAGGAAAACAAAGAACTAGCATCGATAAGGAAGAACACTGGGAGGAAGATGCCATACCGAACGTCGCTGATACCGCTATTCGCTCCTTCGCACCAAATGATGACGAATCTAAATTGCCTTTTAACTTGAAAAGCTTAAAAACCGATATCGAGATACACGAAGCAAATTGTGATATTAGTCTTGTCCTAGGTGTGAATGTCTTCAAGTATAGCAGTGAACCCCCTCTCTGTGGAAGTATTGTTACTATAATCAATCACTTTTTAAAAGGAATGCATATGGAATTTGGAGGCTCAGTTTCTGAGGTACTTGATCAAATCAAGATTCAGTCTGCTGACATCGATATATCACAGGAAGTGCTAAGTTTGCACGCTGTTTATAACAACAAGGTCGATATTATTTCTGGATTCTTTTCAATGCAAAAGGTAGATCTTGACGTAAACGTGTTTTGGCCAACGAGAAAATATACTATCAGATATAAAGGAGAATGGCTTCTTGGTGATTTGGCATTTAGTATAGCTATTTCTAAAGAAGAAGACGAATATGAAATATCTGGAAAATTCCTTACAGAAAAGGTAACTCTTGCAAAGCTGGTTTCAGCTTTTACTGGAACGTTTATTCCATCAGGTGATGTGGAACAACTGTTTAGTTCTTTAAATCTTGACGGACTTGAGTTCTCGGATGTGTCTGTCGTGTCCCATTTTAAGGACTCAGGTTATGACATAGCGTTTGACTTTACAGCACAGGTACAGGGCTTAGGGGGAGCCTTAAGATTTCATTTAGAAGTAATCAAATCCGGAGACGAGCCAAAATCCGTTTCTTTGGCAATGGCAATTGACGAATTGCATCTTGCAGCTGCTTTACAGCAGCTGCTACACACTGATATATCTGGGGTACCAATCCTTGGTGGTATCGATTTTCCAGCTGCTGGTATTGTATACTCAAGCGCTTACATTGAAACACCGCAAATGCCATCAGATATAGCAATTCTTCAAAACCTTTTCCACATAAATAAGGGGTTGAACTTCGTTTTTAAAACCGTTCTAATTGAGGGGAAATCACCAATAACATTCTACTTGGGTGTATGGAAAGGACTGTTTGAGTTTAAAATAATCGGTTCTGTTAAGCCATTTGTGAAAGATGTCTTAAATTTAGTTGTTGAAAGCACCGACATAGGTTTACCACAGGGGTTTGATTTAGCCAGTATTTTGGGTGACGCTCTGGATGGACTGACATATGATGACAGTTCCAAGAGACTTCAATTTCCAGTTATTTTAAAGAACCCTATTGTATTAATTCAAGACATATTAACTCTTCAAGATGTCAAAGCCATTTTTTCAATCAGAACTGGAACTGAACCTAGTGGGGAACCTAAATCTAGTAGACTACGTTTTGAAGCAGAAGGATCTTGGAACATTAGTTCAATAAATGCACTACTTTATACCAAGGTCAGTACCCTAGAATCAAAGGGTTTCATAGCTGAAATATCATCTTCAGTTTTTCTGTCATCTAACGAAATATTAGTGGGATTTTCAGCAGGGAGTCCTTCTCAAGACTTGATAGATTTGCTTTCCAAAATTGGTCTTGTAAATATAGCAATAGGTGATCCTTATTTACGAGTACGCTTGGATACAAATTTTGCTGTTCAAGCATCCGGAAACGTTCACATTGGCGAATGGCTTGGTTTTCAGACAGAAGTATTATTTGGAAAGTACGCTAATGGTTACAGATTTGCTTTTGGTTTGGTGACGGATTTTGATAAGGGATTAGAGAAAATAGGTGCAGAGAGCATAGCAAACTTACCAGGAATAGATATACTTAAAAATACGAAATTTTGTTTTGCTGTATCTTCTAGTGAGTTTCAAGGTAGTGCAGACGATTTTGAAAGCTTTCATTCTGCTGGTCTATCCGATATAGCAATTCACAAAGGCGCCGCAATTGCAATTAACGTAAAAATTCCACAGTCATGTAGCGATGATTTCTGTAAGTTTGCGCAAAATTTCATTGGCAAAGGAGCTTCCTTATTGCTTGAAGGGTCCTTGATTTTCTCTCCTCTGCAATTCAAGCTAGATGTATTGCTCAAAGACATTAAAATTGAGATATTAAAAGGACTGTACCTCACTAATTTTGGATTGCAGCTCCAATTGCAGTCAGAAGGGCCTTCGTTTGGTTTTCAGTGTTCTCTCCAGTTTAATGACCCACCACTTCTTTTAACCGGTATGATTGGAATGGATTCCAATGGTCTTTTATTGCAATTAACAACTAAAGGCTTTTTTCCCTTGATACCAACCGTACATATAATAGAAATAGGCGATATTGACTTTAAGGCGAACATTGGAGCATCACCAATTCTTCTGTCATATCTTGAAGCAGGTGCTACAGTCAGATTTGGTTTAGTAAATAATGACAAAGCAAAGCAGATAGAAATAGCAGCATATGTCGGCATAGGTGAAAATCCTTTGAGTAATTTCTTTTATGGAAGAATTAGCAATGTTACAATAGAGGGACTGTTGGGCGCCTTCAATTTTCATCCTCAGCTGCCGCAATGTATCGCAGACACAGGTTTTCCCTATGGTCTTCAAATATCCTATTCTGCAGCCGGAAAGGTATTGCAAAACGGAATCGTTATTCCTGAAGGATTTTATTTAAATGGCACTCTAACAATCCTATGGTTCACAGTGTCTTGCCATATAGAGGCCAGTGAAAAAGCTCTTTTGATAGATGCGCATGTCACACCTTTTAATTTAGCAAATGGTCTGATTGAAGTCGGAGGTAGGTCAGAAACAGAAGGACCACACCTGTTTGTTGATTTATCGTGGATTCCACCAAAGCCTCCCGCAGTTTTGATTGAAGGTTTTGTTTCCGTTCTTGGTATGAGAATACTTGCAAATGTGACATCAAACATGACGGGGACCTCTGTGTATCTGGAAGGCAAACTCTGGGACTTGTTTTCTGCACATTTGTTTGTGCGAGCGGCTTATGGGTCTATAAGGGAAGCAGCGTTTGAAGTAGAAGCACATATGCAACAAGATCTATTCCAAGTTCTTCGTGAGAACGCACTTAGTGCACTCGATGAGTACCATAAAAAGGCTGATAGTGCAATCGACGCTGCCAAAGGCAAGTAGTAAAAAAGTGTATAATCAGTACCTATAAATAATTTCAGCATAGTGATGTTTCTCGGTGATCATCATTAACTCTTGAAAGGGTTAAAAGACTTTTTCAATGCAACTTAATTCAATGAGTGATTTTAAAGACGGTATACATTAAATCGAGATACAACAGCGTTTCGGTTTCTTAGGAGGACTATTTTAGAATACTGAACTTAAATTGTTGTCTGATATCATAGTAATTCAGTAGTAAGTAATAGGTTAATAGTACTTAGTACATGTACAAACTTTTCAGATGATCTTAAGATTTACACTTAAACATTTTGTTTATTAGCCAAAATTGAGGCCGCAAAGGTACACTGGGACGATGCTATTGATAAGCTAGAAGACGCCAAACAAGATGTTAATTCTGCAAAGCAAAAATTTTTGGATGCCTCTGCAAAAGTAGGCGAAAAAGTCAAGGACCTTGACAAAGCCAAGGCTGATCTAGACTACAGTATTTCTAAATTATCTGATGCTCAAGCATCAGTTATGAATGAAAAGAAGAAATTTGATGATGCTGTAGCGTATCTTGAAAGAAAAAAGCAAGAAAGTTGTCCAGCGGAACCTTCAAAACCAGGTTTCAAATTTATAGTTTCCATTTTGTTACATATTACTACACTTGAGAGTATTCTTAAAGCTCAAATTCAGTTTAATATGAATATATAGTATGTCTATAGTTATGTATGTATTTTATTTTCAAGTTTTTAACCCAGCCTATTTTGGCGGACTGGGTTAATCGTATCACTATAGGGCGCTTGAATGTATGTGCCTATGTTAAACTTTTTCTTTAAAACGATACTCTTCTACAGTTTTGCTTCAAACATTTTGATATTGCACAGGAATATTTTCCGGTTAGTCTCCCATCTAACTGTTACTTTTTTCGGCGATTGACGAAGAACTGACAAAATGGCGACACTTTTTTGTACCCGTTGTGATCCATTTTTTAAATGCTCCTCCTACAGTTTTCCTCCAATCGTTTAGACGCTAACCAGGGATGTTTCCTAGAGATTTGCCCACCAGGCTATTATTTTTTTGCGGTTTGCCAAAAATTATCGAAACGGCGGAACTTTGAAGTCCATAAACTGGAATAAATAATAGCAAATAATTCAATTGTAAAACCATTCATTTCTTTCAGTCTTTATCAAATAGTTAAGAAATTTTAATCGAAAGTTCCTTAGGTGCTTCTTCACCTGGACTTTGCAAATGACAAAAAGAAATGCCGAAATGGTGGAATTTTAAAAATTTTGTAAAAATGTGTAAATGTCGGTAAATACCTGAACCATCAAGGCCCAACCTCTCCAACATCCCTTTTCGGGTGGCTTCCACACGCAGAAAACTAGTTTTTGGGCATTAAAATTATGAACAATTTACGTTCTGAAGCAAATTTATTCATTTTTGGCCTAGCAGTATTCGTTTCAGATTTTTTCTCTCTTTCCTTGTTTGGTTACTCGGCTGGGTCATGTCATTGGACATGCTTGTTATAGTAGGTAACTATAATGTTATCCACATACCGAGTATTTTGTTCCAGCATGGTATGAGGTTTGGAAATGGCCTTGGTACGGGGCAGTGATGGCGGCTCGAGAAATTTGCCTTGGAGCATTTTGGGTAAATTTTTACATACTCACTCTATGCTTACTTCAGTTTATTTCACACTGGCACCCTCTCTATAATATATAAACATTTTATTATACATGAAAATGGATACAAGAATACCATGCACAATGCATTTTATTTGATTTGACTTTAGAAAATGTGATATTAGTTTAAGAAAATAATAAAAAGTAGAACTTATCAGACTAATTTTTAGCTTCCTATAAAATGTCAAAAAGCTAAACCGTTCAGAATCTGATGCTGTTGTAATATGATTTCTAAGCCGCTCTATGTCAAGACAACAAAACGGTTCCAAATTGATTCTGTCCGTGTTAATAAAATACGTGTCTTTTGACGCCATACAGGTAGCTGAAAAGGCCGTAGAAGCCGCTAAAGGAACCTTATACATCGCCACTGGCGCACTAGAGGTTGCTAAGGGAGTGGTGGCAGGCGCTAAGGGGGCGGTGACTTTGGCTCAAGACGCGCTCAAGGCAGTACAGGTGGTTGTAGCGGAAAGCCGACACATCCTTGACGTTGCCAATGCCGCACTTACCGCAGCTCAAGCGGTTGTTCAAGAGAGCAAGTGTGTCTCCCAACTATTCTGCCAGTGCTACAATTAGAGTTTTTTTTTAATTTTTTGTTTCAGTCATTCATTTTTGTCTTCGATGTGTTCGTGTACACTCTTGTGTAGGTTTTGTTAATTTTATCCGGAGTTGTATTTCTAAATCGACCTTGCTAAAAAAAATTTGACTGATGCATAGCAGGCACTCGAATACGATTAAGTTGGGAACGTAGGATCGAAACAATTTATTTATTTTTTATTGCGTGTCACTGCCCTATGTAGTAGAAGTGCATTATCTATGCATCAGATCAACTGTAATTGGTTATATCGCTACATTGCGCTGCTGAATGTCTCTCACTTGATGAAGAAACCTGGTGAATCGTTTATTATTTCTTGAACAGAAAACTGCTTGATCTGGCACAGGCCGCTTTAGATGTAGCGAAACAAGTCAATGCCTTTGGTATTAAGGTAGCTTTGCTAACTAACATAAAAATAACAAAAGATATATAAAGGAAACATATCATAAACTTGTTTTATAAAGTTTTTATTATTATTATTATTATTATTATTATTATTATTATTATTATTATTATTATTATTATTATTATTATTATTATTATTATTATTATTATTATTATTATTATTATTATTATTATTATTATTAGTAGTAGTAGTAGTAGTAGTAGTAGTAGTATTAGTATTAGTATTAGTATTAGTATTATTATGCTTAATATTGCTATAATATGTTGAAGTAATGTTTTATTGCAGATCTCGGAAGCGCTGGTGAACGTTGCCCTCGGAGGTCTTTTTGATATCAAAGCAATCGATTTTAGGTGAGCTTAGAATTCTGTTCTCATTTGTTCCGAATAGTTCCTAATTTCTGACATTATGGACATTGGAAGAATGTCTGCAGATTAAGCCATTGGTGCAGCAAACATAAGCTATAAAAGTGTGAATTGTCTCAACAAACGACTGCGACAAAATTTATAAATCAAGTGTCCAGTAATCTGACATTAAATTCACATTCATAGGTTCACACTATTTTGCAGACAAAAAGGCAAAGGACATTCCTGAAGGTTGAGGCCTGTTCTGTTTTAGGAATACGCTTGTAATTAACTATGTGATCTCAATGAATAAAATGTTCTTTTTGTGTTGTTTCTATTAAAGCATTAGGAACACTGTTGTCCCTTTTATGATACATTTCTAAGAACAAATTTTATGGACTGTAATTAAGAATTGTTTATTTTTCCTGAGTCGCTCAGTTATGCACATTACATGCTGCTCTAATTAAATATTACATCATTCGTGCACAGTAACAGGTTTTATACTTTTCTTTTTACAGTGCAAAGTTAGCAATGGTAGATAAAAGCCATATCAGTGCGTCCATTGAAATCTCTTGGCTCAGTGGTGCACCACATCGTTACGGCATCACGCTCAACCTGCCGTCAGTCAGTGACATGGTAAGCGCAGTGGTCGATGTTATCAAAGGAATACTCGGTGTTAGCACCGATTCAGCAAATCTCCTCACATATGGGAAAAGTGAATCGCGTGATAATGCTACATCATTGATTAGGATGATAGGACCACACACAGAAAACTTGTTCGTCAGCGAAGAAGGTATGGAATAAGCATGAAACATTTTGACCTACTAAAACTAAGTTAGATCTATGCTGAATGAGTTTCAAACACTTTTGCAATGAGTAAAGTTTTACTAACCACACATAATAATGAACTAATGTTTAATTAACATTTTTCTAAATTATAAATATAACATCTATAAAAATAAAAAATATTACTTAACTCTTGTAGAAAAAAAACAAACAAAATTATCTTAATGTTTTTAACATACAGTCATAATGAACAGATTTATGTAAATAACATTACTCATTACCTGGTATGTAATTCTGCTGCGCGTATTTGCAGGGAATCATGAATCCGAGATGAGTAAAGAAAGTGCCGTTAACTCGCTGCTGGAGATATTGACCTTCGCCAATAGCATTCGCGTCAGCTTAGATGTTGAACCGAGTTTGAAATACCATGACAAGGAAACACTGCTTGTTTTTAACAAGGATTCCATGAAATGTAATTTGATTTTATACTTGTTTAACACAACTTAATATGGTGTGTGCTTAAGTAAGTCGTGCTGCTTTGAGTTTATGTCAATTTCTACAGAACTGCCCCTGACATAAAAGTCTGCTGAATTATGGTTTGGCTTTTTATTTTCTAACACTCACAGTTTTCATAATAAATTGAACAACAAGAGCAGAAAAATTTTAAAATGATCACTGATTATTCAATTAGCTTTGGAGGCAATGGAAGGTGAACTTGAAAATGCACTGAAAGTCGTAGAAGACAGTGATAAGAGTCTGAGTGAGCAAATACAACACGTAAAAAATACAGGTACGAAAAGGTTCATATTCAACGCATTTAAAGTAAGAAACAAGTAAGTTACAGTCATTCTGTTATTATTTATTAAAAGCGATTTAGTTTTATTTAATAATACTTCTCAGTTTCAAATCTTTCGCAGTACTGGAACTTTATATTTCAATATAAATATATAATCATAAAAAGATTTTAAAATTTGTTATTTGCAGCTTCAGTAGCGAATTTAAAGCAAGATGAAGTGCGTCATTTCTCCAATGTATTAAAACACATCAACTCGGAAATGGAGCTTTTTCAGGTTTTTTAATTAATGTGAATGAATGTCATTGTGGAGAAAAAAATTACTTCATGTACACTGTACTGAAAGCACGCTTGTATGATCACGTTTGGTTTGAGCCAATATATTATCATACAATATATTTAATGCAATGAATAATATGTATCGAACTTCAACGCTATGCACCTTCATTCAAGTTTTAGTATATCTAATTATTTTATTGAAATAGCACAAAATTCTTAATTTTTGTCTCAACCTTGCAAGTGTCTTCTATTTATTATAAATAATTTTCCATCAGAACTCTAATTTTAAGAAACTAATCGCTGAAGGTAAATATTTCTTATTATATGTCATTATTTTTTGCTATTTTTGCTATTTCTAGGCTATCAAAGACAGTAACAGCTTTCTGTATAACTACAACGTAGTGGACAATACTTCGGATATAAGTGCAAACTTTTCTAAGGAAATCGAGGCTGAAATGAACAGAAGTAGCCATTTTATCTTCAACGTCTCAGATATAAATGTTTATCATGCACTTGCTTTCACCAACCAGGTAAAAGGATCACATAAAATAAAGCAACTTTGAATAATCAAATCTGTCAAATTGGGAAATCAGATCAAATAAATGAACCTATGTCACGACATATGACATGTCTCTGTGCGGAAAAATAACAATGGCTCATGTTTTGCAAAACCTTCAATTTTTCAATTCATTTTTATTAATATTTAAGTAAATTGCAATTAATTTTTTCAAGATTCAGTTCAATATGAACAATTAAATTCAACAGGTTTACTCACCTTGTAACGAACCTTTTGCAAGCTGAATATTTTACTTTGAATATTTAATTTACTTTGTAACAGTATCCTTAGGCTTGAGGAAGATACTGCTACAATGTGCTACGTAAAATTAAGTACATGAGCACTATAAGTACTGCACATAAGAATTGTTTATCGATGTTCCAGAGTACTACATACTACGATACGCTAATGAAAATCAATCCAAACGACACGGAAGCTATCAGGGCGATGAACCAAACAATAAACGCAACCAACGAATCAATGACTAACGTTTCACACCTCGTGGCACACAACCATTCACGCGTCGTGAACATGTCTGCAGGTGCGTCTTTCAGTCCCATATTTTTTCCCTGACCCAGTTTAAAGACAAAAATACAATATTGGGAAAGTTTTTGATCGATCCTTGTAGGCCATGGCCGAAAATGTTTGTGACCTTGAATTCAATAGATTTAACTTGCAATCCGTTGTTGCTCAAAGTATCGGAGTTCAGGTATTTTTATGAAGTAAGTTTTAGTATAGATTATATTCTAATAATGCAACCAATAAATTAGAACATCGATAACCGCAGTCTGGGAGGTTTTAAAAACTTCACTTATCTATCGATCCCAGCAACCAATCCATCTCTTCCTCCTTCCTCGACTAAGAACCGAAAATTATGAGAACACAGCTAAACAAGTGACAAGTGTTGAATATGCTTGAGACTGTTTTTTTTCAGAATTAGTAAAGTACAGGGACAGAATGTTAGAAGATGACGAAAAAATTGCCGAGGCTTTAAAGCGATTCAATGAGACACACAGCGGGATCAAAATTTCTGATGAACTAAGAAACTGGCTGGATAAGAATGCAAATGGCGAACACGGACCCATAGGTAAGTGTTTTATTCCCATATTGATACATCATAATCACCGTTGATTTATATACATAATTGAAAAGAATAACAGAAAATTCCGACTCTGCTAATTTTCTGTTGTCATTGTTTGACTGATAATCCTCAGATAGAGGCAAGCTGTATTTCAATGGAAAACAAATCATGCAACCTCTACGGTTTGGAAAAATTGCAAAGCATTTCAGTTAAGAATAAAATGGAAATCAAATCAAATCAACATACAGCAACTAGCATTTTGGCAATCTTGAGCACTCATTCTGATTTTAAACTCTTATTATTCTAAATTCTTATTCAATGGACTTATTAAGACACGTAACCCATATTTGAAAAGATGATGAGGGACATTCGGAGTTTAATTACCAAACAGTTATCTATAAATGGAGTCATTACCTTCAAGGTCACTTTGCATTCTGTTTAATAATGCAGTGCAAAATATATCAGTTCATGCATTTAATAGGAAAACTGGGTATAAATATTTTAGACCAGTTCTACAACACTTTAAAGTAACTGATTGAGTGCAAACTAACATATGAATAAGTACTGACCATTACAGAAAGAACGATAAACATTCCGGATGCCGAGCAGCAGGAACGAGATCACAACATGATGATGGCAATACTGGAGCGCCAATTGAATACTACTTATGAAAAGTCTTTGCCTCCAACAGACAATTTACACATTGAGTTAAGCAAAGCACGTGACCAGATGCAGGATCTCCTTATTCGTGCACGACAGTCTAAACGACTGAATAGATCCCCCTCTGAAGTTCTCAACGAAATGGAGGTGCACTTTTTTGCAACATCGTGGATAACATTATAAATAGAATATACATTTTTATTTGTATATAAAGGTCTTTGGATAGAAGGGAATTGCACATAGCAATTCTTTGTTTGCTCATACTGAATAAAGACAATTCGATTCCCGACTTTAAAAAAATTAACACTGCAGTAAAAAGCTCCATATAGGAAATTCCTGTTTAAGTCTTAATATAAAATGGCCGCAATTAGAGTTGACAAGTTAAATACAGTTTAAGCCAAACTTTAAAAGCAATAAATTTTCTTTATATGAGCCATTTGCAATATAAAATACAAAACTGCTGCAAATGAGTCATTAAGTTTTTACATCTATTTAATCAAGCAGTGTCAGTTGCTTTGCTATTAAATTATGCTTGCCTGAGAATGATATTCGTACCGTTCCTGTATGTAATATTGAGCCAAATTTGAATGTCACTTCAGGATACTCTGAGTAAACTGCGTGTGATCCACTCAGAGATACAGCAGAGCAAGGACAAGGTGGCTGCTGTCAAGGCAACTCTAACGTCACCTAACGATGTACTTGACACTGTACATCAGACGAAACGCATCGATCCGGATCTTATTGCTGAGTCCAGAATGAAATTAGCTTCTACTCTGGAGCTGAAATCGCTGGTGGAAACAAACACGTTGAATGTGATGAACCTCAACAAGGCGGGGGCGATGTTATGGATGAGTCTGTTGGACAGCACCCTGAGAAGCCAATACGGTACCGGTCTCGTTGACCTGATGGATGTGATTGGCGAAGAGGACAAGGGCTGGACTGGTCTCAATGTGGCTGGTGGAGAAGATACCGTAGCATCAATGAGGAAAGTACGTTTATAATACATTCTTTTTATGTTGTAATATTGATGCTTAATTGTTTGACAGTTTCTTTGATTACTAGTGTATTTGAAATATGTTTCACAATAGAATGGATTTTTATATTGATCAGATAATATATTGTCCATTAAGCCTGCTGCAGATTTTCAAGTAGCAAATTATTTGTGGTAAAGATTGGGCTGTTTTATCTTTATCCCTACGGTTACATCTAATTTCAATTTGATTTACAAACAATGTAATATTCTGCATTTTAATATTGCAATTGTACATAACTTTTTGCTTAAGTCAATTTCAGCGCAAGCACTTAAAATAAACATAATTGTTCATGAAATAAACGCTTTTTTCAGCTCTTCAAACAGGCAGCAGTAGGATATGACGATAATTTTAATTATTTTGGAGCCGTCAACAGCAGCATAATTGCGCTCGAGCACTTCAAGCCATAACTGCAGCATCTTTATTCCTTGTGATGTCAGGCCTACGAACTCACAACTGGAAAATCCTAGCAATGTTTTGGATTGCACATAAGTTTCAATCTACATTATAAATAATTTCTTTCTTTGAGATGACTTTATCAGTTAGAACGTTAGCTCTGTCTAAGACGTTATGGTCCCTTTAAATTTTCAAACATGCACGATTTCTAGCTTAAGGTTAGTCGATTTATTAGATTTATTACAAGTATTTTAATTGAGTGTCGTGATGCTCCGTCGTGCGTAAGAAATAATTTTTACACTATATTTTAGAGCACTTTTACGAAGATAAAAATTGCAAATTAAGCGTTTAACACATTCGAAAACTTAGTCAAAATACTGTAGGAAATCCTTATCAAAAGTCTTTTTCCAGGCTAAAATGGTGTGTCAAACGTTTAAAAGCTCTTGGAACTTACGTTTGATAGAAGTTTCCTATAGTTGTCTGTAGCTCATAGACGCAAAATTGTAGGGTAATGATTTTTACAAAATAATCACTTTTTTATGTTTGAAGAATATTCTTGCACGTGTGAAGTCACAACAGCAGTGTGATTTAATACTATATCACAATAATGAAAAGCATGATCTTGTTTTCTTTATACAATTACCATTTGTTTATTAAACTATAGTTGTTCAAAAGATTAATGCTTTCAAAATTCAGTTTATAATTTTAATGTCTTTTGTAAAAAAACAGTTTCATATTAAAGTATCTTTTATTTATAAAAATTTACAGAGTACTTATTTAATATTAATGAAAACTGTAAGTGTGTTTGGTTTAGTACCCTTGTGACAAATACTTTATTTTTCGTTGCATTGTAAGCTGCAAAAGCACATTTTTTGGGTAAAAGAAAATGCCGAACATCTCTTCTATAAAATGTATGGTAAAAAGTGTTTCTCTCAACCTCTGTCTGTCAACCCATCGTTGGTTATTACTGTCTCCTTGATAATCAATTTTCTACGATATTTATTACACAGGTTAACCTATCATAGTGAGTGGCGACACGTTATTTATGTTGACCAAATTTCAGGCTCACAATGACCGCAGTCTAACATTTTTGGTTCAGATCCAGACTTTGCCGGCTGCAATGGCTTGTCCGTTTGGTTTATTTTTTGAAAAATTTCTTTTTTAAAATAAATCATTGTGCCGCACAATCAAACAGCTCAGAGTATAAATGGCATCAAGGAATCAAAACAGAATAAGCTGACCTATAAAATGCACTGAAAAACTTTGCAAAAGTTTACTCTAACAAACTTATAGATAAGGTCAACCTTGGAAGACTCTGACAAATCTGAAAAAGGATTTTAACCGATGAAGACGCAACTGTTTAATGCTAAATTAATTTTTCGTATATTTAACTGGATTTGATACTTGACCTACTTTCTATTTTTTATTTAATTGGTGATTTTTTAACATGCAATTGTATTGATTGTTTTTGGTGAAATGGAACAAGATTATTGACTAGAATGCTGAAATACCACGAATTCGACTACTCGAAGTCGAATGTCACTCATTTTCAAAATAATTTTATTGTCGCTTACACACTCAGATTAAATAATTTAAAATGTTTAAATTTATGGTCTCTGTCAGATAAGATATGCATTTCGTATGTTAGCTCCATTTATAAAAAATATATACTTCTCACAGTCGAAACCAATTTAATTTTCTTTCTCCCTTCCCTAGCTCCAAATCCATACTCCATAATCCAAAATATGGCAATTTCCTATTACTATTCTTATTTTGTATTACATCAGTAAAAGCGAAAAACAGCCTTACTTTAGCACACTCAACCCCTGTTCCCACTATGTTTCTGGAAGAGGAAGTAATAAGCTGTACGTTGCTTACTAAACGCGTCCACAGCTTGTTGAAAGAACCTCAAAACGGCAAATAACTGTTGCGAAATACCAATTTCTAAACAATTTCGGACACAACAGACGTATTCATGACAGATACTTACACTTGAGAAGCATATCTGAAAAATTGGTTGGTATGTCCTTTCTGTCTGACGTAGAAACATGTTCCGAAACTACTCCCTCCCCCTCCGATCCACCTCTTTTTTGTACGACGCGCAATGTATTGAATGCAAAGTAGCCACCTTTTAACACAATACATCTGGTGTGATATGAAATGACCCCGTTTGTGTATTTGTGTACATGTGACGTAAAATAAAGTAAGGTAAAGTGAAGTAAAGTACTGGACATTCATTGTTAGAGTTGTGGCATTAGAACGTGCCCATTGAATCCCACATATACAAAGACAGGTTTACACATTGCCTATATAAAAATAAAATTTTATGCACTATTTATGACTATTTACGCGTATGTGTGTAAATGTTTGTGTGATGGTTGTGTGTATGTGTGCGTCTGATTTGGGTATTTTGGGTATACATTTGCAGTCTTAGTATCAGTTCATTATGCTACATTGTATATAACGTGGTATCTTTATGGGAGAACTCGTCTCACATAACTGGTATGATCAGCTGATTGGGATATTTGGTAATTATATGATCATTTGTTTTTCATTCAGTTGTGGGTATTAAGTATTTATTGCAAGTGAAGGTCGTGATTGGGAACACTTAACATCAAACTCAGATTTATGCCCTGTAGTGATAAATGCGCCAGCTTACTTCCACAGATTCAATTAATTAATTTTATACTAATCATTAAGCTCCGATCAAATCATAACGTCAAGGTTATGGTACTGTATACATGCGATTTACTCTTGACCGTTCGACTTTTACCACATTTATTTGGTTTTATACTTTGCGTATAAATACTCATCCTACTGTTTTCATGTACAAGAGATTACACACGCGGATTGCTATATTGTTGAGGCCTTTACCAAATGACTAGATTATTTTTTCTTAGACAGAATAAACGTGGCGGAAAAAATTTCAGAACGAATATGCATGTTTAAATTAATAGCAAAAATGTGATTTTCTCCTTCTTCAAGAAACACACGTTTTGAGAGAAGACCTGCTAGTTTGGCAATCGCACTGGGGCATAGGAAGAACTTGGCTCAATCCGAAAATAATAGGGCACAAAATTATAATGTAACGTTGAATGGGCCTAAAACAGAGGTAGAGACAGACGGCTTTCTCTTAGAGCTGAGACATTAATGGTCAAGTTATGATTACGGGGAATAAATTCGTATCACAACATTTCTCCCGGCTACTTAAGTGATTATTTGTAATTGAATTAATTATTACAATAGGCAAGGAAGAAAGGTCAGGCTTTTGGAAACAGAATTCAAGTGAAATAGTAAAAAAAAGCATTTCGAGTGCCCTGGCTATTTTACCACGTGTTGGATTGATTGATTTGGTGAATACTTACATAGAACTTAATATTATCCTTGTTAAGATGTAACCATAGCGGAGAGTTAATTCCATAGTTACCTTTAAACGTGGAAAAATATACCGAAGAAACTCTTAATACGTGATATGGAGCAACCAACTTATCACTGTTGAGGGAAATGTCTATTTATTAAAGAATGGTATGAAACAGGGGTTATCTTTATACAGGATTTATGTAAGAGTGATGGGTAGTGGAAAGGTTTTGAAGCTTTTTGCTCGCGTTATTATGTAAAAAAAACTTTCTGAATTACTCTGGAGTCCTAAGCTCAATACATAAAATAATAAGGCGCCACATTTTAATAAATAATAACAAATTTGAAGAAAGCCAAGATATATATTTTAATAGCTCCAAATTTAACGGAGTTTACCGTTAATCAAAGCCTCACTAAACGAACCAGCATTGCATCAAAACCTCACTAAACGAACCAGCAGTACATCAAAACCTCACTAAACGAACCAGCTTTGCATCAAAACCTCAATAAATAAACCAAAATTATAGTTTGTACAATTGAAGGATGGTAAAATGGTGTTTGTACGTATTGCATTTTGGAAGAAAAATATACCCTCGTTCATGTGCTGTTTTACTGTCCAAATACCAACAATGGTCTAATGATATTTTCAGTTTAATTAGACCCGGGACTAAATGCCATGAATTCATTTTCGGTGTTGAGGGTTAAGCTTAAAATTTAATTTTTATGGTTATTAAGTACTTTTTTTGCTGAAGTCCGATAGAAAATCAAATGTGCTCCTCTTGAATTGTAATACAAGAAATATATAAAACAATACATGTGGACAACAAATTTATGCCGAATGCTAAATATCTAAGCAAAGGGAGAAATTTTAGTAGGATGCATATGAATAGTGAACTTTACACAATTCAATACTAACTCTGCTGTAATATTAATACTGGACTCCCATCCAGACGCTAACCGATTAAACGTCCTAACTCGTCATTAAATGCTAGAGTCTGTACCTAGGGTTGAAGTTGCCAGTGTTGTGGTTCCTTGAAATTCAATGCTTCTTTAACTTTGGCTACTTTGATCACTCTGATCCCACATCTGACACTATGTCATGTTCAACATTTGGTGTAGAGATTGAAGTATATGTTGTTCTTTCAATGATCTTAATGCAACTGGCTTTCAAACATTCAAAGCTAATCAGCAGCTTTGGGGTATGACTTATTCACCATGCACTAATATCTTATTTATTTATTACGTTCTGTTTTGAATCGTCGATATTGATACGGACTATGCTAGCCGCTATATAACTCTATATGTTAGTTTTGAAAAGCATAAATACCTCAGTGCGTCTTTATCTCAAGTATATAACTCTGCTGTCTTACTTCACTGAATGCCCATTAAATATAAATAACTTGACTTGACTTTTACAATCACTACTCTTAATCTTCTTATTTTGGTTGTAAATTGGCATCACGCTGGCTTCAAAGACTGTTTTGGAATAATTCAGTTAATCAATTCAACTTGCAGCTTATGGTTCAGAAATAATTCACATGTTTCTTTGGATACAAGTTAAATGTAATTTTCAATTGCAATCTAGAATCAAAAAATACAAACAAAAAAATACAAAGTAGCTATATTGTGATTGTCCAATTAGCTCCTTGATATCATAGTTCCTGTAATAGTTTCCCATGCAACCTCGAACTGAAGAAACTGGCAAACGAGATTTTTATACTTTTTAATGGAATATCCAGAAGGCTTGTGCTAATTTTGAATTCCGTGGTGGTGAATAATCTTGGGCAGTCGTTTAGCTGTGGCAACCTGAGCGAAAGCCAATCCCCTGCTTTCCACCCCTGCCCAGTTTCAAATCAGGGACCTTGGGATTACAGGACTAACGCTCAACCTAATGAGCTAACCGTCAACTCCCCGTTCCCCATTTTTACACTTGACGCTGATCCAAGTTGGGAAATCTACACAGGTCATGCGATGTCATTGCCATCAAGACTAAATAACCCGGATTATATTTAACTATGTTTTTGTAATACTTAAAAATAAATTAGAAGTTTCGGATAACCCGACATAAATAATACCATTTCAGCCAAACTTTGAGATGGCATAATGTTATAAAATGGTTGAAAATGTTAGGCATTTTATAAAATGCTGACAAAATGGGCATATATTTCTTAAATAAGACATCATTCTGTGTTTTTACATATTTTCCTTTATAAATCACTGGTTACTATAGACATCACACCCTCTCGCTGTAGCATATCATCAGAGTAGTTCAGTGAATAAAGATTAAACCTAATACAGTGATATCTGGCCGCTATCGGGTGCATGTAGTGAAAAGTCCTCCGCAAAAAAACAGCCCTACTTTTCTGTACACTGTTTATTCCTGTATCTCTAAGTGTATTAATGAGCAAACAGTTATGTAAATGCTACGTTATTATCACTCAGTTTTATTTAATATTTGTCAATCCATTCCTTTTATTGTAGTTATTTTTGACAAAGATACCAAATAACAAAATCATACATAGCAAACAAATTAATGGCATCTAGACGCAACTGTTTAATGCTAAATAAATTTTTCGTATATTTAACTGGATTTGATACTTGACCTACTTTCTATTTTTTATTTAATTGGTGATTTTTTAACTTTCGATTGTATTGATTGGTTTTTGCTGAAATGAAAAAGATTATTGACTAGAATGCTGAACTACCACAAATTCGACTACTCGAAGTCGAATGTCACTCAGTTTCAAAATAATTTTATTGTCGCTTACACAGTCAGATTAAATAAGTTAAAATGTTTAAATGTATGGTCTCTGTCAGTTAAGATATGCATTTCGTATGTTAGCTTCATTTATGAAAAAATATATACTTCTCACAGTCGAAACCAATTTAATTTTCTTTCTCCCTTCCCGAGCTCCAAATCCATACTCCATAGCTCCATTTAATATTTAGCATTTATCTGTAACAATATGTTAAAAAACGGAATATAGCTAAATGTAAATAATAACTAAAACAAAACCTTCTCTTGCATTCAAAGTGGGTGTTTTTTGTGAAGTTTGAACCCATTTAAATTAAGTAGGTCTGTAAGTAATTAAGTAGGTCTGTTATTCTACATGACACATGTTGAAAATATGGCAATTTCCTATTACTATTCTTATTTTGTATTACATCAGTAAAAGCGAAAAACAGTCTTACTTTAGCACGCTCAACCCCTGTTCCCACTATGTTTCTGGAAGAGGAAGTAATAAGCTGTACCTTGCTTACAAAACACGTCCACAACTTGTTGAAAGAACCTCAAAACTGCAAATAACTGTTGCGAAATACCAATTTCTAAACAATTTCGGACACGACAGACGTATTCATGACTGATACTTACACTTGAGAAGCATATCTGAAAAATTTGTTGGTATGTCCTTTTTGAAAACATGTTCCGAAACTACTCCTTCCTCCTCCGATCCACCTGTTTTTTTGTACGACACGCAATGTATTGAATGCGAAGTATCCACCTTTTAGCACAATACATATGGTATGATATGAAATGACCCCTTTTGTGCATTTGTGTACCTGTGACGCGCGTGCTAACTTTGCTGTAATTAGGTCGTGAAGTAAAGTACAGGACATTCATTGTTAGAGTTGTGGCATTAGAACATGCCCGTGGAATCTCACATAGACAAAGGACAGGCTTACACATACACACTGTACAATTGCATAAAGTATCACTAAAAAATTGTTAGTTAATGGAGAAAGAAATTGTCTTTATAAAAATAAACTTTTATGCACTAAGTATGCATGAATATTTACGCGCATGTGTGTAAATGTTTGTCTGTTGGCTGTGTTTATGTGTGCGTTTAATTTGCGTATTTTGGGTATTCTTTTGCAGTCTTAGTATCAGTTCATTATGCTACATTTTATATAACGTGTTATATTCATGAGAGAACTCGTCTCACATAACTGGCATGGTCAGCTGATTAAGATATTTGGTAATTATATGATCATTTGTTTTTCATTCAGTTGTGGGTATTAAGTATTTATTGCAAGTGAAGGTCGTGATTGGGAACACTTAACATCAAACTCAGATTTATGCCCTGTAGTGATAAATGCGCCAGCTTACTTCCACAGATTCAATTAATTAATTTTATACTAATCATTAAGCTCCAATCAAATCATAACGTCAAGGTTATGGTAATGTATACATGCGATTTACTCTTGACCGTTCGACTTTTACCACATTTATTTGGTTTTATACTTTGCGTATAAATACTCATCCTACTGTTTTCATGTACAAGAGATTACACACGCGGATTGCTATATTGTTGAGGTCTTTACCAAATGACTAGATTATTTTTTCTTAGACAGAATAAACGTGGCGGAAAAAATTTCAGAACGAATATGCATGTTTAAATTAATAGCAAAAATGTGATTTTCTCCTTCTTCAAGAAACACACGTTTTGAGAGAAGACCTACTAGTTTGGCAATCGCACTGGGGCATAGGAAGAACTTGGCTCAATCCGAAAATATAAGGGCACAAAATTATAATGTAACGTTGAATGGGCCTAAAACAGAGGTAGAGACAGACGGCTTTCTCTTAGAGCTGAGACATTTATGGTCAAGTTATGATTACGGTGAATAAATTCGTATCACAACATTTCTCCCGGCTACTTAAGTGATCATTTGTAATTGAATTAATTATTACAATAGGCAAGGAAGAAAGGTCAGGCTTTTGGAAACAGAATTCAAGTGAAATAGTAAAAAAAAGCATTTCGAGTGCCCTGGCTATTTTACCACGTGTTGGATTGATTGATTTGGTGAATACTTACATAGAACTTAATATTATCCTTGTTAAGATGTAACCATAGCGGAGAGTTAATTCCATAGTTACCTTTAAACGTGGAAAAATATACCGAAGAAACTCTTAATACGTGATATGGAGCAACCAACTTATCACTGTTGAGGGAAATGTCTATTTATTAAAGAATGGTATGAAACAGGGGTTATCTTTATACAGGATTTATGTAAGAGTGATGGGTAGTGGAAAGGTTTTGAAGCTTTTTGCTCGCGTTATTATGTAAAAAAAACTTTCTGAATTACTCTGGAGTCCTAAGCTCAATACATAAAATAATAAGGCGCCACATTTTAATAAATAATAACAAATTTGAAGAAAGCCAAGATATATATTTTAATAGCTCCAAATTTAACGGAGTTTACCGTTAATCAAAACCTCACTAAACGAACCAGCATTGCATCAAAACCTCACTAAACGAACCAGCAGTACATCAAAACCTCACTAAACGAACCAGCATTGCATCAAAACCTCAATAAATAAACCAAAATTATAGTTTGTACAATTGAAGGATGGTAAAATGGTGTTTGTACGTATTGCATTTTGGAAGAAAAATATACCCTCGTTCATGTGCTGTTTTAGTGTCCAAATACCAACAATGGTCTAATGATATTTTCAGTTTAATTAGACCCGGGACTAAATGCCATGAATTCATTTTCGGTGTTGAGGGTTAAGCTTAAAATTTAATTTTTATGGTTATTAAGTACTTTTTTTGCTGAAGTCCGATAGAAAATCAAATGTGCTCCTCTTGAATTGTAATACAAGAAATATATAAAACAATACATGTGGACAACAATTTATGCCGAATGCTAAATATCTAAGCAAAGGGAGAAATTTTAGTAGGATGCATATGAATAGTGAACTTTACACAATTCAATACTAACTCTGCTGTAATATTAATACTGGACTCCCATCCAGACGCTAACCGATTAAACGTCCTAACTCGTCATTAAATGCTAGAGTCTGTACCTAGGGTTGAAGTTGCCAGTGTTGTGGTTCCTTGAAATTCAATGCTTCTTTAACTTTGGCTACTTTGATCACTCTGATCCCACATCTGACACTATGTCATGTTCAACATTTGGTGTAGAGATTGAAGTATATGTTGTTCTTTCAATGATTTTAATGCAACTGGCTTTCAAACATTCAAAGCTAATCAGCAGCTTTGGGGTATGACTTATTCACCATGCACTAATATCTTATCTATTTATTACGTTCTGTTTTGAATCGTCGATATTGATACGGACTATGCTAGCTGCTATATAACTCTATATGTTAGTTTTGAAAAGCATAAATACTTCAGTGCGTCTTTATCTCAAGTATATAACTCTGCTGTCTTACTTCACTGAATGCCCATTAAATATAAATAACTTGACTTGACTTTTGCAATCACTACTCTTAATCTTCTTATTTTGGTTGTAAATTGGCATCACGCTGGCTTCAAAGACTGTTTTGGAATAATTCAGTTAATCAATTCAACTTGCAGCTTATGGTTCAGAAATAATTCACATGTTTCTTTGGATACAAGTTAAATGTAATTTTCAATTGCAATCTAGAATCAAAAAATACAAACAAAAAAATACAAAGTAGCTATATTGTGATTGTCCAATTAGCTCCTTGATATCATAGTTCCTGTAATAGTTTCCCATGCAACCTCGAACTGAAGAAACTGGCAAACGAGATTGTTATACTTTTTAAAGGAATATCCAGAAGGCTTGTGCTAATTTTGAATTCCGTGGTGGTGAATACTCTTGGGCAGTCGTTTAGCTGTGGCAACCTGAGCGAAAGCCAATCCCCTGCTTTCCACCCCTGCCCAGTTTCAAATCAGGGACCTTGGGATTACAGGACTAACGCTCAACCTAATGAGCTAACCGTCAACTCCCCGTTCCCCATTTTTACACTTGACGCTGATCCAAGTTGGGAAATCTACACAGGTCATGCGATGTCATTGCCATCAAGACTAAATAACCCGGATTATATTTAACTATGTTTTTGTAATACTTAAAAATAAATTAGAAGTTTCGGATAACCCGACATAAATAATACCATTTCAGCCAAACTTTGAGATGGCATAATGTTATAAAGTGGTTGAAAATGTTAGGCATTTTATAAAATGCTGACAAAATGGGCATTTATTTCTTAAATAAGACATCATTCTGTGTTTTTACATATTTTCCTTTATAAATCACTGGTTACTATAGACATCACACCCTCTCGCTGTAGCATATCATCAGAGTAGTTCAGTGAATAAAGATTAAACCTAATACAGTGATATCTGGCCGCTATCGGGTGCATGTAGTGAAAAGTCCTCCGCAAAAAAACAGCCCTACTTTTCTGTACACTGTTTATTCCTGTATCTCTAAGTGTATTAATGAGCAAACAGTTATGTAAATGCTACGTTATTATCACTCAGTTTTATTTAATATTTGTCAATCCATTCCTTTTATTGTAGTTATTTTTGACAAAGATACCAAATAACAAAATCATACATAGCAAACAAATTAATGGCATCTAATTAAAACAACTAACGAAACCGTATAATTAAAATATTGATAATATTTTCGCAGCTACGCCACTTTTCCAAATGTTAGTGACTCCTAAATCATGCAGAATAGCAGTCCTTAACCAAAGGGTGTTTGGAGGTGTTGAAGGTGAAATTTTGTACATTATTTTATGCCAATTTGAAACTGGTATTTTTTATCAGTTAGACACTATTCTTTAAACAACTTAAAATTAATAAATAATAATTTATTTATTTGGAAGTTCAGAGTCATATCTCAGTTTAATATTAGCATCAAATATCTAATGAATTATGCTGCATTGTTTTATATTATATTGTGAGTTGCAACACAAAATCTGCTGCGCTGTGCAGTGTACTGCAGATCAATGTTGCAAGATCTTTGTGGTGTGATTTATTAGGAGATTGACAGTTATATCAGGGCGGCGGGGGTGGGGGGCTAGCACATATAGGAATTTCATTTTTCCATTTCATTTTTGTTCTTCAACACTTCTGTACACAAATCAAATTAAAAAACATCCAGAAATAAAAAATGATAAAACAGCGTCAATATTATGTCATATTTTAAAAGTATGTCTTATATATTTATTAAAAGAAGTAGCTTTATGAAGTATATTTTTTTAAAACCATACTGCAACCATTTTCCAGATATTTCATATTGAAAATTTGATGATGTCCAGTAGTAGGGAAAAGAGAGTTTCACCGCACTTTGTGACGTCATACTGTCTGGACCGGAAGTGACGTCATAGCGTCTGGACCGGAAGTGCTGTCTGGACCGGAAGTGACGTCATAGGCGTAACCAAGCGTAACGATGGTGATAATGACGTCATCAGTCACGTGACTAATGAAAAGCCAATGAAATCAATGAAGACAATGAAGCCCCGCCCACTTTCTGTCTATCATACTGTCTGGACCGGAAGTGACGTCATAGGCGTGGTCATGGTAACGAATTGAAACTTTGTAAACAAAAGTGAACTTTGTAAACAAACTGTGTAAACAAACTTTGTAAACAAAATTTGTAAACAAACTTTATGAACAAAATTTGTAAACAAACTTTGTAAACAAACTTTGTAAACAAACTTTGTAAACAAAATTTGTAAACAAAATTTGTAAACAAACTTTGGTTATTTACATAATTGAAACTTTGTAGACAAACTTTGTAAAAAAAATTTGTAAACAAACTTTCTAAACAAACTTTGTAAACACTATTTGTAAACAAACTTTGTAAACAAAACTTTATAAACAAAATTTGTAAGCAAAATTTGTAACAAACTTTGGTTATTTGCATAATTGTAACTCATTGAAACTTTGCAAACAAACTTTGTAAACAAACTTTGTAAACACAATTTGTAAACAAACTTTATAAATAAACTTTCTAAACAAACTTTGTAAACAAAATTTGTAAACAAACTTTGGTTATTTGCATAATTGAAACTCATTGAAACTTTGTAAACAAACTTAGTAAACAAACTTTTTCCCCCACACTCTCTCCACACACACACACACACCACGACTGAGCATTTCATAAGCCAAATAGGTATTTCAACCTTCTGATGACAACTTTTTTTTCCCCCTCACACACTCTCTCTCTCCACACACACACACACACACACACACACACACACACACACACACACCACGACTGAGCGTTTCATAAGCCACATAGGTATTTCAACCTTCTGATGGCAACATTTTCCCCCACACTCTCATGCATACATAACAACACCATGATAAAATGTTTTGCTTATGTTGCTCTTTGTACTCCATTATTCATTTTTTTTTTTTTTTTTTTTTGTTTGAAATGCAGTGTTTACTTAGAAAAGAAAATGGCGTCATACAACCTTCAATCGTCATCAGCAGCATTTCGTCATCAGTGTAATCAGACTGCGTAATCAGATTTCGTCATTAACAATGTAGACAGCGGTGTCAGGCTTTTTGTTTTTCTGAGGCAGCAGTGTCTAACTGCTTGGAGTTGCAGTATGACCCTAAGTGTTATACTTGACCGATTTACATGAAAATTTCACTGTTTAATTCAGTTATAATCTAGTTTTCACATAGTCATGGACTGGTTGTGCAGCTGGCTGTATGTATCATGAATTCACCTTAAAATGATAAGTTAAAAGTGGAATAACTTTTGTTATGATTGACGGATTTGCATGAAACTTTCACTGTTTGATTCAGTTTTATATCTAGTTTTAACATGAAGTAGTTATAGGCTATTTGCGCAGTTGTCTGTGTGTATAGTTACCACAATTTTTAATTTTGTAAAAAGTGGGATAACTTCCGCTAGAGTTGACGGATTTGCATGAAAATTTCACCGTTGGATTCAGTTTGATGTTTTCGTTTAAAGTAGTTTGTGCATAGGTGGGTTATTGGAATGGCGCGCGCCCCCCACCATTCAAACATGTGTTTGAATTATTTTTACGTCAAACTATTGTTCAACAAGTTGTTTAGCAATTGTACAACAATTGTTCAACAAGCTGTTGTTCAACATGTTGTTGAACATGTTGAACATGTTGTTCAACATGTTCAACATGTTCAACAACATGTTCAACAAGTTGAACATGTTCAACATGTTCAACATGTTCAACAACATGTTAAACAAGTTGAACATGTTCAACATGTTGTTGAACATGTTGAACATGTTGAACATGATCAACATGTTCAACATATTCAACTTGTTAAACATGTTGTTGAACATGTTGAACATGTTGAACATGTTCAACTTGTTGAACATGTTGTTGAACATGTTGCATTTATACATCTTTTCGGTTCAACATACACTTTTCAAATGATGAAAAAGCCTTTAAACATAGCCTTATATACAACTTGTTGAACAACGTGTTGAACAACATGTTCAAGAACATGTTGAACAACATGTTCAACATGTTCAACATGTTGTTGAACATGTTGTCTACGCCTAGGGTTAGGGTTATGCCGCTTAGGGGAGTCTAACCTCATGACGTCTTTATGACGTCATCATGACGTCTTTATGACGTCATCATGACGTCATTATGCTGAGTCAGCAATTATAACAAGTTTGAATTTTTGAGCAAGTTACACACCATATTTTGATTACATCAAAGTAACCATTATGACGTCATAATAACATCATTCGAACAGGCGCGCGCTTTACCAAAAAAAAACTGACTCAGCAGAATTTGTTTCTGTTTGATATGCATTAAATGCATGTCTCACTCTTCCTTTTATGTTACTTTGATGTAATCAAAATATGGTGTGTAACTTGCTCAAAAATTCAAACTTGTTATAATTGCTGACTCAGCATAATGACGTCATGATGACGTCATAAAGACGTCATGATGACGTCATAAAGACGTCATGACGTTAGACTCCCCTAAGCGGCATAACCCTAACCCTAGGCGTAGACAACATGTTCAACAACATGTTGAACATGTTGAACATGTTGTTCAACATGTTCTTGAACATGTTGTTCAACAAGTTGAACATGTTGTTCAACATGTTGTTCAACAAGTTGTATATAAGGCTATGTTTAAAGGCTTTTTCATCATTTGAAAAGTGTATGTTGAACCGAAAAGATGTATAAATGCAACATTTGTTTGAAATCTTACAATTGGCCACAAAGTCTTAAAAGACACTTAAAGAATGCTCACACTTCAGAAGAAGAAGAATTGGAGATAGATATGGTAAACCCTGTAAAACCACCTATCACTGAAACTTTAGATGAGTCTTCTATGGAAAGTCAAAGCGTCAACATGACTGAAAAGAATGCACATGCTTGTACAGAATGTGGTGCGTTGTACAACAGTCAAGAAGCTTTGTTCAAACATATGGAACATTGTGTTGAGGGTGATGATGACGACAGCTCTGAAAGTGAGTCAGAAACAGACTCTGAAAGTGAGTCAGAAACAGACTCTGTTTGGTATGATATGGTTCAAGAAGTCTACGATGAATATGATACCAAATTTCAAGTAAAGGTTTCAGAATATGAAGAACAAGGGCTTGAAGATGCGCGTGAAATAGCAAGTGATGACTTTCGACCCATTTATAAGCGTCGACTTAAACAACTGTTTATGAGACTATTCAAATATGCCCAACGTCTACAACAAAACGAACATTATGAAACCATTTTAGAAGACTTTAATTACTTTGTTGATGAAAAACATTACGAGTATTCAAAGGCACTAAAGGCGGCTATAAGAAGAAACGATGCATTCTTTGACGAGCTTCTAGATGAGGAGGAGGAAGATGAAAGCAGTGACGAAGAAAGTGATATGGATGCCAGTGAACAGAGTGAAGCAGATGAAGAAAAATAGACTTATTTGACTAAACATTATAATAAAGACTTTGTAAATCAATAAATGTTATAATATTGTTATAGATTTAAGCTGTATGTATTTAAGTGTATTTAAGTGTATTTAAGTGTATTTAAATGTATTAATAAACCTATTCAACATATGTCTTGTTTTTTCTTTGCTTGAACTACAACTTGTTGAACAACTTGTAAAACATGTTCAACATGTTCAACATGTTCAACAACATGTTTAACAAGTTGAACATGTTGAACATGTTGAACATGTTCAACTTGTTTAACATGTTGTTGAACATGTTGAACATGTTGTTGAACATGTTGAACAACATGTTCAACATGTTCAACAACATGTTGAACAACAGCTTGTTGAACAATTGTTGTACAATTGCTAAACAACTTGTTGAACAATAGTTTGACGTAAAAATAATTCAAACACATGTTTAAATGGTGGGGGGCGCGCGCCATTCCAATAACCCACCTATGCACAAACTACTTTAAACGAAAACATCAAACTGAATCCAACGGTGAAATTTTCATGCAAATCCGTCAACTATAGCGGAAGTTATCCCACTTTTTACAAAATTAAAAATTGTGGTAACTATACACACAGACAACTGCGCAAATAGCCTATAACCACTTCATGTTAAAACTAGATATAAAACTGAATCAAACAGTGAAAGTTTCATGCAAATCCGTCAATCATAACAAAAGTTATTCCACTTTTAACTTATCATTTTAAGGTGAATTCATGATACATACAGCCAGCTGCACAACCAGTCCATGACTATGTGAAAACTAGATTATAACTGAATTAAACAGTGAAATTTTCATGTAAATCGGTCAAGTATAACACTTAGGGTCATACTGCAACTCCAAGCAGTTAGACACTGCTGCCTCAGAAAAACAAAAAGCCTGACACCGCTGTCTACATTGTTAATGACGAAATCTGATTACGCAGTCTGATTACACTGATGACGAAATGCTGCTGATGACGATTGAAGGTTGTATGACGCCATTTTCTTTTCTAAGTAAACACTGCATTTCAAACAAAAAAAAAAAAAAAAAGAATAATGGAGTACAAAGAGCAACATAAGCAAAACATTTTATCATGGTGTTGGTATGTATGCATGAGAGTGTGGGGGAAAAAGTTGCCATCAGAAGGTTGAAATACCTATGTGGCTTATGAAACGCTCAGTCGTGGTGTGTGTGTGTGTGTGTGTGTGTGTGTGGAGAGAGAGAGTGTGTGAGGGGGAAAAAAAGTTGTCATCAGAAGGTTGAAATACCTATGTGGCTTATGAAATGCTCAGTCGTGGTGTGTGTGTGTGTGGAGAGAGTGTGGGGGAAAAAGTTTGTTTACTAAGTCTGTTTACAAAGTTTCAATGAGTTTCAATTATGCAAATAACCAAAGTTTGTTTACAAATTTTGTTTACAAAGTTTGTTTAGAAAATTTATTTATAAAGTTTGTTTACAAATTGTGTTTACAAAGTTTGTTTACAAAGTTTGTTTGCAAAGTTTCAATGAGTTTCAATTATGCAAATAACCAAAGTTTGTTACAAATTTTGCTTACAAATTTTGTTTACAAAGTTTTGTTTACAAAGTTTGTTTACAAATAGTGTTTACAAAGTTTGTTTAGAAAGTTTGTTTACAAATTTTTTTACAAAGTTTGTCTACAAAGTTTCAATTATGTAAATAACCAAAGTTTGTTTACAAATTTTGTTTACAAATTTTGTTTACAAAGTTTGTTTACAAAGTTTGTTTACAAAGTTTGTTTACAAATTTTGTTCATAAAGTTTGTTTACAAATTTTGTTTACAAAGTTTGTTTACACAGTTTGTTTACAAAGTTCACTTTTGTTTACAAAGTTTCAATTCGTTACCATGACCACGCCTATGACGTCACTTCCGGTCCAGACAGTATGATAGACAGAAAGTGGGCGGGGCTTCATTGTCTTCATTGATTTCATTGGCTTTTCATTGGTCACGTGACTGATGACGTCATTATCACCATCGTTACGCTTGGTTACGCCTATGACGTCACTTCCGGTCCAGACGCTATGACGTCACTTCCGGTCCAGACAGTATGACGTCACAAAGTGCGGTGAAACTCTCGTTTCCCTACTACTATGTCCACAAGGAGGTGGCGTCAACAGTTTTTCTCCCGCCATAAAAAATAACATCTTGGGTCGTCCAGTCCTCAGTGTAAAACTTGATTAAAAGGCACAAGTGAAGCTGTTTCAAAATTTCTCGATAGTTTTTTAGCAGAAAGGTCTTTTTGGATTCTTTTTAAATATTTTTGCACATTACACGAGCAAGTATTGCGTTAAAAAATCAATTTTATGCATATTGTTGACATTAAAGCCGTGTCGTCATATATCTTATTTATTTGTTTTCCTCTTACACGACGTTATCCATTCCTCCGAGATGTCGTTATAGCCACAGTGACGTCACTTACTGCCCCAATCCTCGCGCTGTACTAGAAGCGACATGTTTACCCCACTCGTATCAGAACACACATGCTTATATTTCTATGATAGTTGTTCAGTATGTATTGATCCTAGTATTGACAATCCGCGTGTACTTTGCCCGGCCTGTACTTTGTGAATAGATCGTCGTTGCCATAATAAAACCAATAACAATACTGAATGAGATTGATCCGTGGCTGTGCACATGCAAATATTTTTACAATCAGGAGCGGTTATGGAATACTATTCGTTGTGTTTACAATATAACAGATACATGATAAACAAGCAAGACAATGAGTAAACTGGAGGTAAAACAAGGCAAAATATGCGATAGAAATCCATGAATTAGAGGTAAGAAACTTCGCTTCAAAAGTTAACGTGGGGTCATATTCGTCACTCGTTATGTTTCCAAAAGTTATATCAAGTGACAAAATTCTTACTAACAACAAGTTAATTAAATCACGCTTGTAACGAGAATCTGCTTAGATACCATATTCATGGCAATATTCACAGTATTCGCAGGCGAATGCAAGAAACATATTTATAGCTGCAGTCACAACATGACTCACGGTAGCAACCATATGGCAGCATTCATGGTAGCATTCAAAGCCGTATCTACAACCATATTTACAGCCGTATTCATGTCTTGAGCAGCGTTTGCACAGCGTTTTCTAAAGTTGATAGATGTATGAAGTTGATGAAACGTATTTTGTGACATATACCCACTGTTAAAACGTGTGTGAAAAGATAATTTGAATACGACTTAACTTAAAAAGCAAACATGTAACCAAATGCAATGCTGCAAATTCGTGGGACCGGCTTCGCAACCTCAAGCTGAAGTCGACGTTAGATCAAGGCAGAGGGCTGTTTTGACGTATTTTTATTTATCGATTTGTGTTTGTTTTGTTAGTTGACTGGACATTCAACCATCATGACGTCACAACTAAAGCAATCTGAGCGTCCGAGATCCAGTGGAGTGCGTCTGCCTCCTATTCTGATCAAGGATGAGTTTGGCAACTCGAAACCACGAAAGCCAATCCGCCGACTCCGCGGA
Source organism: Protula sp. h YS-2021 (assembly GCA_949752745.1). NCBI lineage: Eukaryota > Metazoa > Annelida > Polychaeta > Sabellida > Serpulidae > Protula > Protula sp. h YS-2021. The sequence continues at coordinate 105,942,669 of OX457026.1, forward strand.
ACAGCCAGAGACCTCGGCATCACGCTGATTGGAAAGAAACGAAACTTCGTGCTGAGTCAGATCCTAAGAACTCCGCCGACGTCTGCTCGAGGTGAGACAAGACTGAAACGGCTTCAGTCTCCCGGCACCGTCAACTCTGCTTTAAACGTCACAGGGGCACGAGAATCGACGGTACAGTTTGATCCACGTGCACTCACATCGCATCTGGAGAATTTCCAAAGCAACATTAATCAGGTCTTGAAAGCCCCTTCTCCTCAACCGATCCGCCCCTCTCAAAGCGATTCATTGAACCTGAAGCTACCTCCGGTCTCCTTACCAGAAAATATATCAAATCCCAATTACGACAATAAAACAGACAAGATTTCACAAGAAAAAGAACCAAAGGTTTCAGAGAGACAACTGTTAAAGGAGCAAGCATATTCAGACCTCCACGGAATCTCCAAACTGTTTGGGGAACAAACAGACACAGTCAGTGCAGAGAAAACGCAGAAAAATTCCATAGAAAACGAGCAAAAGATGGCGGTGTGGAAAGGGCAGTACTCCCTGAACGAATTGCCTCCTCTGCCGAAAAAAGTGGTCAGAATCTTCATTAGTTCTACATTTACAGGTAGGATATTATAGTGTAAATGCATGGCTGTGTGTCACGACGAGTATGTAAATATTTATTTGTAGCCACGGGTGTGCATTTTCCATATTTCTGGTATAAATGTTTCTGTGTAGTGGCAGACATGATGATTCTGTGTGATTGCAGGTGTGAATGTTTCTGTGTGGCGGCAGATACGATGATTCTGTGTGATGGCAGGTATGATGATTCTGTGTGATGGCAGTTATGATGATTCTGTGTGATGGCAGGTGTAAAGGTTTCTGTATGGCGGGGGGTATGATGATTCTGTGTGATTGCAGGTAAGATGATTCTGTGTGATGGTAGGTATGATGATTCTGTGTGGCGGCAGGCATGATGATTCTGTGTGATGGCGGGTGTGATGATTCTGTTTGATGACAAGTATGATGATTCTCTGTGATGGCAGGTATGATGATTCTGTGTGATGGCAGGTATGATGATTCTGTGTGACGGCAGGTATGATGATTCTATGTGATGGCAGGTGCAAAGGTTTCTGTATGGCGGTGGGTATGATGATTCTGTGTGATTCTGTGTCTCAAGCAGATGTGAATTATTCTGTGTGACGCAGGTGTGAGTTATTCTATGCTACAGCAGGTGCACATGATTCTGTGTCACTCTGTGTGACGCAGGTGTGAGTTATTCTATGCTACAGCAGGTGCACATGATTCTGTGTCACTCTTGCTGTGAATGTTTTTTGTGAGTGCAGGTGTTCATAGTGATCATAAATGATTTTGTTTTATGTATTTTTTTCGTTTCTGTCTCACGGCGGGGTTGAATTATCGGTATCACGGGATTGTTCGTGTTCCAGGTCATGCCCAATTTGCATGTTGAAGTCCCACAGCAGAACTGTGTGTATATTTGTTACTGGGTTCCCATGTCCCAGTGCAAGACGGTTGTGCTTGTTCCTGTTTCACAGTGGGGTTGTGATGTTCCAATGTATGATGGATGTGTCTGGGCGGGGCTGATTCTTCGTCATGGAATGTGCGTGGGTTCCAGTGCAAGGAAAATATGCACGTTCTTAAGTCACGGCCGGTTTCTGAGTCACTGTGATTTCCTGTGTCACGGTGGTTTGGGTTAGGCTTGATAAGTATGCACTAAAGGACTCCTGACCAGCAGACTCATCACACATTTTTGTAGACACAGCGGAAGAAAGAAATGCGCTGATGCAGTATGTTTATCCAAAGTTATCAGATTATTGCAGAGAGCAGCACGGTCTTGAGTTCCAGGTATTTTGTGCTTTTGTGAAAGAACAGTATTTTAAATTTACGTTGATCACTGGAAGATCCACATTAAACTGAAATGAAACTGATCTTAATAACAACATTGTGGTTGCATTGTAAAAACTGTAATTTCACTTACTTCTTCTAGTGCTTATTATTTATTGCTTCTAATATCTATTGGTTCCTTTTTCCAGTACTCGTTACTAGGTTTTTCCAGGATCTATTACTTACTGTTTCTTCTTCCTATTACTTGCTACCTCCAATACTTACTGTATCTCCTACCTATTACTTCCAGTACCCATTACTTAATTTGAAAGTACTTTTAGTGATGTTTTATAGACTGCAGCAGATGTAATCCGTATATTTATATCCGATTTGTTTGCCCTGTAGCATTGTTGTTTGTGGCATAGGTGGTGGATATGAGATGGGGAGTGCCAGAACAGGCTTCAGACAATCACAGCACCACAGACCTCTGCATTCAAGAAATAAAGAAATGCCAGGAGGTCTCTGTTGGACCCAATTTCGTCGTAAGTTTATTGATATAGGTTCTATTCGTTAACCTACAGAGGCAATACATGATTATATCATTCATTCAAACACTTACAAATAGCCCCACATACGCTTTACTTGACAATTGTGGATGTTGCCTGCAGACGCACCAACAACGTCTGACTTTTTTAATTAATATGACAAAAATCGATAGAAAGATGTCTGGAAAAAAACTTTGGACACAAGTTGAGAGACCGACTTCCTATAGGCCTCAACTGGACATGGAACGTTTAATAGACGTAAGCAAACTGCAATACAAAACAATTATGCTTAGAATTTAAGAACAACAACGAAATAAAAGAACGACGAAAAGTAACGCCTAGCTGATAAATCCACCAACTAGATCATACAAACAATCTTGAGAAAAAAACTGCCCACTTTGACAGTTTACATTCTCGTTACGTTTTCTTAATGTCATCCCTCACTAAACGCAATGCATAGATCACAAACAAATCATAGGCGTTATGCTTGTACTTCATACCCTACCTGTCTACCAAATGCACTCGTGCTATATAAAATTGCAAAATGAAATGTCATAAAAGAAAGTGAAACTTTTAGAAAATGACAATTGACGTTTGACAAATGCCATTACTATTATCCGAAAAATTCTTATGTTCAGCTTCAAAGTAATCAAGCTTTAAAATAATCAAATTTATTTTTAATTTCTGTTCCAGTTTAATGCAACAAGAATAATAATAAGAAGACATTAAATCAGTTTCGAGTTACATGCAAAATAAAAAAATGATATGTTTGAAAACGCCATGCTGGCGAAATGATTGTGTGGACATGAGGTGGTCAGTTATCACTATCTCTTTCCACCATTGAGCTAACGTATGTCCCTCTGGAGCTGGTGCTGGTTTCACGTACATTTAGTTTAGTGATTTCGACATCAGGCGATTGTTGGCGACAAGTACGGGTATCGGCCGATCCCCAGCACCATAGAGGAGGGCGTCTTCCAAACCCTGCTGTCGATGAAGCATGCGGTGAACGATGTGGATTGGGTGTTACTGGAAAGGGCTTACAGGAAGGACGCTAATTGCCTGCCACCGCTCTACGTGCTGCAGCGAGTCAGCTCCCTCGTACCGCACTACAACAGTCCTGTGAGTGACGTCATATTGATCCTTAAAAATGTAAAGCATTTGTAGCGCCACTAAGGCTCTGCTAAAATGGTTTTTCCTCTTTTGAAATTTCATGTCGGAATCCTGGTCAAATATTCAAGTAGAAGCAAAAAATGAAATAAAAAATCTGTTTGGTGCGATGCTTATAGCTAGTTACAACAACGTCTAGTTGGGTTAAATCATGATTTTTCACAAGAATATGTTTCGCGGCTGTACTGTGAATTCCGGTTTTTGTTATTCCATAAAACACTACATGTAGCTGCTGAATTTCCACCAGAAGCTCCAGATAATACAGATATGTTTTAGCAAACGGGAACTGGGATTTTGAATCACGATACAAAACACAAGAAAAAGAAATTTTGAAATCTTAAATCCCTATGCATTAATATACATGTATATCGGGAAAATAGCACCCGAATAAATCCAGGGTTCTAGAAATGGTGGAAATTTGCAGCTGGAGTCCAAAACACGCCGATATTTTTGTAAAAAATATTGTTGCTTGTTCATCCACATACGATACAATTCGTAACATTTATGGTAACTGAAGCTCAAGCAGTGAACGTGAAGTGACAAAGGCTGAGCCTGCCAGAAACATTTCACAAATGTTTATTAGATTTTGATATTCTAGGATCTTGAATTGCAACAAAAAGGCTGGAAAGAATGGCAAAATATCAATACAGTTTTAACAAAATCCTTGCGCACCTTGGCAGAGAAGGCGTTCGCTATGGGAAAGCTTACCCATGCCCAGAAACAACTTTTCATTATGTCAGGTAAGGAATTTAATCATTACACTCTTTCATTGTTCAAATATTACTTAAATTGTTAGTAAATTTCTGTGACCAGGTATTAGTTAAAACTTCATATTCTGGAAAAGGCCACCTAAACTTCGTCAATCTACAAAAATGCATTAAGAAAGTACCCTCAAAGACCAGGGCATACAAAGCGCCACTGAGAAAACACGAATCAAACAGATGCCGTACAGGCCCAGAAATAGTACATGTGCCAAACACACACAAAGCGGCCTTTAAGACGCTGCCACACTCGCTTCTTATCGGTCGAGTACATCGGGGTGGCAGCAAGACAGCTATCAAGATAAAGGGAAACAGACTGGACTTCACCAATGGCTCAGCTTCAGGTTCGTCGAGCCATCTCTTGAGTTGACATTGCAGTAAGTGTCCCCTGCGTATATGTACAATATCGTGTCCCACAATTGACTAGTCAAAGCCCACGCAAATAGCCAGAGGCATACCACAGTGGAAAATAGCTGGAAAATAGCAGTTGTGTATAACCTGACTTAAGCTGCTATTCATTCATAATGTCTAGGGATTTCGCACTTATCAAAATAAATAATACTTTATCATTACGTTTAAGCTGATTGCAACCATTGCTCGATAAACATATCCAGAATCATACCATCAAATCACAAAAACTTAACAGTTCCTGACATTCTGATCCAATACTAGCCCATGAATCAGGGATGCTCATTTATCATTGTAACTGTTTGCATGGTTTCTTTGCCCAGAAATTTCCATTCCAGGGCACACACAATGCCTGCAGCAATCCTACAGCAATACACATATTCATAGCGATTGTGATGTCATAGCCTTGCGTCAGTGATCGCAAGAAGAGCTGACTCAATGAGTTTTTTCTGTCGGCAATATATACTCTCGCATGCCGTTCCGACGATTTCGCAAAGCATGTTCCCAAGACAACGGGCTCATTTCCGGTTCCTGAGGCATTATGGCATTAGTCCTTTAAAACTACAATGGTTTGTAGATCCATAGGAGGGTATGGCAATGGATCCCAGGATGTGCTCTCTCGCCCATTCCCTCACTCTTTTATTGGTCCTATGTATTGTTCTGTCGTTACTTGTTTATCTTCTAATAGTTGCCACCAAAAATTGACGACGCTTAATTGGTTGATGAATTCATTTCGAGTAAATTTTACTCCTCTATGTTATTTTTCTCATTGATCCGTATGTAGGATACCAGTGGGAATGCAAACTCCGCCAGCTGAACTAACAGTACTTCCAATCTTAAGCTATAGCTTCATACCCAAACTGCACCAAGAATGAAATAGGGAAACATTAGGACAAGAGACCCTGGATACGGCCGGTAGTGACGTTTGATTTATTGGCATGGGGGCGGACAGTGACCAGTTACAGAGTCACTGGCTTAGAATTATATTTCAGAAGATAAATAATGTTCGTTTTCTTCCGTTCGAGTGAAGGAATTGTCGTCGTGACACAGGGGATATGGTTAATGCAACGGTCAATTTACCTTAATCACGCTCGCATGTACAAATCTTATTTGGCCAACTGCATTGTGATACTGGGATATCTTGTCAAGTTGCACAACAGGATGACAGCTATTGCGGCGAGCGTGGCTCTAATATTAAGTCTCTGGTCGGTGGCGAAACAGCTCTCAGATCATATCACAGCATGACGTTCCATCAGCATATGGCTGCACTCTCTGTGGTCAGTTTGCGCGACACAATATTTCAATGTGATATGCCATGTTCTTGCAGAGTCAATTTCCAACCCTGCATTTCCAACCCTTATGTACTGCAAGGTATATGAATTGGCACACCTCGGTCTTACTGGTTTACATAGTAGCCAGGGTAGCCTGGCGTGATTAACAGCGACTCGATTTATTTCCAATTCATGCTTTGCAAATAAAATCGGACCGAACAATAATTTTCTCTGTATCACAAGGATCTCTTGATCAAGTTCGACTATTTAGAAGCAGCAGTAGGATATGCTGTATGTTTTTATTTGGCTTTTCGGTTACAAGCACTTCTTGCAAAACCAACATTTTAACCTTAAGTTTAAACCTCCAACTACAAACTAAAATTGCATGCATCAATAAATCTAGTTGACGTAGTGACTCATATAGCGTAAAGTTGGTTGATGTCAACATCTGTCGAAACAGTTGTCTTTGCAAAAACCATAACATTAAATGTTTCATATTCCTAGATCTAGTCGTTCGCCTTGTAACTCTCAAGAACTCCTTGTTATCTTTGGACCTTAGTGTAAGCAAACACGGGCTGGTTTACTTACAATTTTTTACTTGTGATTGTAGTGACAGAACGCGAGATTACGGAGGGCGTTTTTCGCACAGAAAGGGATCCCGCAGAAAGCTGCGTCTGCATCATTCGGAAAATTGTAGACATTTTAAACAAGCTTCAAGATGTAAAAGCTCCGCGATTTATTGATGTCGCAGATGTTGGGACACTAGACGAAGAAGCCCGAGCTCTGCTGGCAAAACTTCGCGAACAAAACATTGCATTGAAGCTTCCGAAATACAACCAATTAGAACGGGAGATCGCGTACGAAGCAAGCGGTGCTGTGTTATCCTTAGAAAAGTTCCGTAGTGTGGACATAAGTGAACATGCCAAGCACATCCAGGTTGAGCGACACCGTGTAGAGGAACACGCCGCATACCTGCAGAGTCTCTGTGACGACTTCTTCGCCAAGATCAGCAGTTTAATTAAGGAAGGCAGTTGGAAACAGCGCCGACTCTATGACGACATCACCGCCGAGTTGTTACAACACTGGCACTTGGCGAAAATGCGCTGTGATGTGTTTGAGGGACGTCATGACGAGCTAGCGAGTGCCCATGCCTTTGTTGTCGAGCCACACAATACAGACATCCCAAGTGGGCCTCTGGTTATATACGGTAACAGTGGCTGCGGAAAAACGTCCGTATTGGCGAAAATCATTGAATTTGTTGCGTCTGGAGAATGGAAATATGAGAACCGCACAAAGTTCACGGTGCTGGCACGGTTTCTTGGCACGACACCAAATACTTGTAATCTTCATCAGTTGTTGGTCTCCTTGTGTAAGCAGCTAGTATTTATTTATAACATCACAAACTGGAACGAACCAGAAAAGATAACAGATTTGATAAAAGAATTCCATGAGCTATTATCTCGCGCCACTCCATCACTTCCGATAATGCTTATATTAGATTCCATAGACCAACTCATGCCGGCTTATAACGCATATAAAATAAAGTGGCTGCCTAAAGCCGTGCCTTCCGCGGTCAAGATCGTCGTTTCCACGATTATAGAGGGCTACCCAATCTACGGCGCATTGCAGCACACCTACAAAGACCACGGCGGGCGTTTCATTGAGATCAGACAGCTTGGCGAGAAGTTAGGCCTTGAGATTATTTACCTGTGGCTAAGGAAGGAGAAGAGAACCATGACACCGCAGCAAGAGACAGTGATCACAGGAGCCCTACAGCACTGCAGCCTTCCGCTCTACGCCAGGATCGCTTATGACCACATCAGCAGGTATGATCCGACTCCATCATATCAGTGAGCATATATCTATTTAATCACCCAGCATACATATCAGCTCCGACCTATCACACATCCAGTATAGCTCTCATGAGGTATGTCCAGAGGCAGTAATATCAGTAAATTTGTTCTTGTATCGATTGTAAAAGTAGATATTGTGGACGTTGATCATATAAATATGCGTCTGGGCATTGATCATATCCCAGGCAAAACCCGTGACAATAACTCAGTAGGTATGTTTCCGTATTGATCCCTAAGGCAACTAAACACCCATTTTCCTAATATTAATTGATGAAAAATACGTTCTTGAAATATTGAAATTGATACTTTCTATACGAAATGTTGATCTATTTCAGTGTATTAAATACATCTAAATATTATTTTAAATTTATTTTAATTTTGTATATTTAGATTATACATGTAATAAATTATTCCAGTTTATAAACTGTAGACTTATTGTGACTCTGATTTCTGCCATGGATCCCAGCACGATAGCCTAACGTTGCAGGTGGAAGTCGTACGACACTCCAGTGGCGAGTGACCTGGAGAACTCGGTGCGTGGTGCGATCAACAAGCTGTTCCAGACCATGGAGGACAAGTTCGGAGCAGCCATAGTGCGGCATTCCCTGGCCTACCTCACTGCTTCAAGGTCGGTGTCTACTTTACTTAAAGGTCAAAGTAAGCTTTTATCAATTATTTTCATTTGGAGAATGACATCATTTATTTAATAAGTTGGTGAATAGGAAACTTTTTATTTTCAAGACGATTTGATAATCAGCAAACTATTTAAGATGTGAGTCAGCTGCTAAGTTCGTTTGTCAATCATTTATTCTATTAGTTGATTAGTCAGTTGGTTAGTGGTTTATCATTTTCTTTGCGAATCAGATTAATAAGTTGGTAGCAAAGTAGTTTATTAGTAAATAACGTTTTGGTTGGTTTATTTGTGTATAAAGTAGTTGCATTTTCCTGCGTGATGTTGCTTGTGAGTCAACTGATTAATAATTCTACTGTTTAATTTATTTGGTTACTGATTAGATGTATTCAGTTGACAAATGAAATCATTCATTTAGGTAAATGCGTTGTCACAACATCTGTTTTCTGGAACTAAATATAGCCCTATATAATGTGGGAAAATATCTCAAGTTGTCTCCAGCAAGTGAAAGGTGTGCTTCTTTGCTAGAGAAACGAGGAATTTTCAGGAAATATATGATTTTTTTCCAAATTATATCGTTAGAGTAGCCTGTCTCATTTAAAAAGGCAAATGTGTCTTTTTTAGTTTTTGTTTCCATATTTATCATAAAAAACGTTGCCGCAAAATATACAAGTGCTTCAGCTTCCTTTGTTTGCTATTTGGGAATTTGCAGCCTTCTGTATTAGACAGCAAAACGATAAAACATCAGTTTAAACTATATACCAGGCTATAAATCAAAATGCACAGTTTCCATGCAATTTATTGGAAGGAAATCATGAATAAATATGCAAAATTTTGCAAACGAAAGTAAGGTCGTATCTTTCATGTAGAAGAAGTATATCCTTGGTGGTTACTTCTTCAGAAATAGGTTTCAGTGTTACTCTTTGTTGCTTTTCAGGTACGGTCTTAGCGAAGTGGAACTAGAGCACATCCTGTCATTGGATGACTTGTTGCTCAATAAGGTCTTCAAATTCTGGAAGCCACCAGTGCGACGAGTGCCCCCGTTGCTGTGGACCAGAGTACGAACAGAGATTCACAGCTATATTGTAGAGCGATCAGCTGATGACACTATTGTGTTGTACTGGTGAGTTTTAACCGGTGTGATTATTCATAATGAAAGGAACGGATCGAAAAGACAAGGGGGTCACTTTATCAGGTGGTACGGTTTAGTAGGCTATCCTATCTGGTTCTACTGTACTTGAATTTAATAACTGCATTAAATCAGAATCTTAATTTTAACTAAACCAGCAAACTCACGAAGTTTTACGTAAATATGGGAACAAATTGAAATATTTACTGTTTGCTTTGCTTCTAGATACCACAATTCACTGATGCCTGTTTTGCGTCCAGGTAACACAGTTCTAGGAAGACTTGTAGGGAGAAGTAAAACTTGTAGTTCATGGGAATTGTTGTGCTTTCAGTACCACAGAGAGTTCATAGGAGATTGTTCAGTTTTCAGGTACAAGGACTGTTATACTTTCAAGCACCACCGACTGATACGCTTGCAAGTGCCTCAGTTGTTCATAACAGACTTATGCTTTCAGGTATATCCGACAGTTCATAGAATATTTTTCTTTTACAGGCACCACCGACACCTCATAGAAGATTGCTGTGCCTTCAGATACCACTGACAGTTCATAGAAGATTGTTGTTCTTTCAGGTACCACCGACAGTTCATCGAGGCGACCAAAGCGCGATACTTGTCGGAGACATCGTTCGTCAAAGAAATTCACCGAACTCTTGCTGATTTTTTCATGGGAAAATGGGGAGGGGGTCAGGAGAAGCCATTCAGGTACACCGAGGCACAAGTACAGCGCTTTCGCCTGACGGCACCGGAGAGCGCGGAAGACCGCAAGGTACCCTTACAGCCTTATATCTTCTCGAGTTCCGATGACGCTCATACAGCAGGCCAAGTAAGACCGAACAAACGAAAACTTTCTGAGCTTCCTTTTCAGCTTGTAAAGTGCCAGGATTATGATAACCTGAAAACACAGACATTTTTTAACTATGAATTCCTTTATGCTAAGATCATTGGCACGTCCCCACAGCAACTGCTGGAAGAATTAGAGATGTTCATTCACTCCGACAAGCAGCTCAAGAAAGACATCGAACTCAAACTTCTCTTTGTGAATCTTCAGCTTATGAAAACCTACATTTCGCAATTCCCCAAGTCCCTCTCCTATGAGCTGGTTGGAAGATTAGCCAAATATATGGGCAGGTCGGCGGCCATTACACATCTGTTGAGGAACTGTTGTAACGCCGGAATAAAGTATTGCCCGCTGCTTCCCCTGGGCACATGTTTTGAGTCAGCCGATTTGAATCTGTCGCAGAGTATCAATTTCCGGAGCTCTGAGCCATGGGAGGAAGGCGGCGCTCTGGCTTTCTCCGCAGACTTCAAGATGGCATACGTCATCGATTATGATGACAGCGGAGTGCCTCTTTTGCGTGTCTTTGATGTCGCGACTGGTGATAAATTGAGTGACGTCTACATAATAAAAAATAAGCCTGATAGACAGAGGGATACAATTGACGTGTACTTTCAAATGCACGTGCTGGAAGATGGCAAGCACGTGCTAGCCGTCTACAAGCAGAAGTACGTTGTCGGCATGCGACATGTGTACCGTAACTATGGTCTTGCTGACATCATCAGCCTGTCTACAGGTCAGGTGACTAAAACCATTGAGGAACCTTTGAGAAAAAATGTTCATAAAACTTTTAACAATCCAGTGATTTACATTACGCCGAACTGGATATGTATGAAACTTGGATGGAAAATGCCGATATATAACATCCATTCTGACAAAGTAGTGACCTTGAAGAAACCCACGTACTTGAACCCTCGCAACGAACGCTTCTTTATTCTTTGTGGACAGAAAAAAACAGAAATGACTGTATTTGAAACCAAGCAACTTATTTCAGAGTTTGATGTGTCCGAGCGCCAGCTTTGCGTGGCGGCCAACAGTGATATGTCGCTAATAGCAATGATTGGCTCCGAAACAAAACAAATCCGCATATTTGATCTGCAAAACAAGCATTTACATTCAAGTGAGAGCAAACCCACGCGTGGAAACATGCTCAAGTGCAGCAGGACGTTCGATCTGGAATACAAGGTGCGGATAGCGGTAGAAAATATCTATGCAGGCATCATGGAGGCGATGGAGGATGGAGAGGCAGGAGAAGCTATCCATTCAAGGTAAGTTGTATGGCACAACGGTCCGCAAATACAGTCATTTGGCAAGCACTTGTAACGTGGTTGGTGTTCACTCCACATGCCACACAAAGCAGCACTGATTGTTTTTCAGGACGCATGGTACTTGAACGAAAGTACTTGTTTTCAGGCCACATGCGAATCGGGGCAAAAGTGGTTGGTATTTATGCCACATGCTGGGCAGAGCAAAAGTAGCTGGCGTTCACGCCATCTGTTACGACGGGCAAGGATGGCACATATTCAGGTAACATGTCACGAGGGAAATCTGGCATGTTGCTGCAAATATAACGCAGGGCCAAAAAAGATTGGTTTTCAGTTCATATGCCAGATATGACTGAAGTAATAGTTTTTGTGACATGTATCATGTAAGGTTAAGTCTGAACTCTGTGTGCATTGCGATTTGCGCGCTTTTAGGAACATTTTACTGCGAACGGTCTATTGGATTGCGTCCAACTATGTACGAGACGAGTGTGTTACACTTGAGGGGGTAGGCAACCAGGCGAATTTTCGTGAAATATATGTGCGAGTTAAGGTGAATGGTGGATTGAAGCAGAATCCAGATCTATTTCTTCCAGCATAGAACACTATTATAGCACCATAATAGAGATCCATTATACAGCCTCATTATAAAACACCATTCTGTTCACCATTATAAATCATTTATGCGCATATTATGTAATTTTATTTTAAAAATGGAATTTATAACCTCCGGAGATGTATTGTATTCAATATGTTAGTACGACTGAACAAAGTAAATCATAGGAGCAACACCCCTACTTTCGTTTACGTTCCAGAATTGCCATGGAGTTCAGTCCGGACGGGCACCACCTCATGGTGGTGTTCCAGGGAAGCGAGGAGTGGCAGGCCTACCTTTGGGATGCTGGTCGATGGAATTCTAGATATGTTGGGGCTATCACTCCTCGCATGCCAGTTGCAGCGACTCATCCAAAATACAACAACACTGGTGACTGTCTCATTTATGCAGAAGAACAGAAAATCGTGATGTTTTCCTGTGAAACCGGTGACAGGCTGAACGAATTTCCGATTGCGGGTACTATCAAGGTAAGTAAATCAGGAACCCGTATAAATCTCTGGTTGATGGTACTGTAAAGGCCAGTGTGGCGACAGACTTAGTAGATACTATGCTGATACAACAAAGGTGAGTTTGGTAGTAGATTGAACAGCTCCCTTGCTGCTTATTCTGCTTTGGCGTCACAACTCGAAGATGAGTTTGTTTGTAAAAGGAAGGAATGTTAAGCTTCCCCATAAAGCCGTCCTTAGAGCTAACATAAGTAACTTTTTATGAACAATTACGACGTAGTAAATCTTGTTTACATTGATCAATAAATACAGGACACGCATTCACAAAAAAAAATCGTGTTGCGCTATTGTTTGCCAAAAAACGCACAATGGTGATATGGTTGTGAGGATAACGTGCATTTCACTCGTCGTCGAGTTGAACTGCTGTATTCGGATAGTGCAACCAGATACACCGAAAATCGGTCATTTTAATTATCATTTTGAGTTTATATATAATTCGTTTCTCATTCAAGGATTTGAAAAAGCTGAACTAGTGTGAACAAAACACATCTTAAGAATATAGCTACAAAACATCGTGACATGAAATCAGACAGCCAGTCAGTTGTCAACAGGAAACTGTTTTTTTTTAACTTTTTACCAATAGTATCAATATTGCCACAATATTCTTCACACTTCCATTTTTTATTAAACCCTTAAAGCGCGACCTGAATAGAGTTAACATCGAGTCCGTTAGATTACAGTGTCACGGAGTTGTGCAGCTATGCTTGCGTTCTGGACACTGGGTGTTGTTTACATGGGATAAGTCTCAATGCTTTTCACTTGTGAACGCTATTATGTTGCTCGCAGAGTATTGCAATGTCAAAGATGAGCTTTGTGCTTGCACGATATGGCTGAAAGTTATTCACATGTTAATTTATTTGATTATTATTTATGTTTTAGGACATTAGGTGACACGTATAAAAAGGGCTGGGCTGTGTGTTTAATACATAAATGCTATTGTTTTGCTTGAAGAACATCGCGATGCCTGCGCGACGCTTGCGCGACACCTCAGACTGTCATTCACATGTTAATGCTATTATTTGGCGTTCAGAATATTGCGGTGTCTCGGGTGAGCTGCGTGCTTGCGCGATACCTCAGACTGTCTTTCACATGTTAATGCTATTATTTGGCTTTCAGAATATTGCGGTGTCTCGTGTGAGCTGCGTGCTTGCGCGATACCTCAGACTGTCATTCACATGTTAATTCTACCGGTATTATATGGCTTTCAGAATATTGCGGTGTCTCGGGTGAGCTGCGTGCTTGCGCGATACCTCAGATTGTCATTCACATGTTAATGCTATTATTTGGCTTTCAGAATATTGCGGTGTCTCGGGTGAGTTGCGGACTTGGACGGTACCTCAGACTGTCATTCACATGTTAACGCTATTATTTTGGCTTTCAGAATATTGCGGTGTCTCGGGTGAGTTGCGTGCTTGCGCGATACCTCAGACTGTCATTCACATGTTAATGCTATTATTTGGCTTTCAGAATATTGCGGTGTCTCGGGTGAGTTGCGTGCTTGCGCGATACCTCAGATTGTCATTCACATGTTAATGCTATTATTTGGCTTTCAGAATATTGCGGTGTCTCGGGTGAGTTGCGTGCTTGCGCGATACCTCACATTGTCATTCACATGTTAATCCTATTATTTGGCGTTCAGAATATTGCGGTGTCTCGGTTGAGCAACAAGGTCGCGGTGATGCTGGAGAAGAGTGTTCTTCTCATCAACATAAGCAAAGATGTGCTGGGTGACAGCGGAAGTAAGGCGTCGAGGAATGAACGACAGACCTCGCAGCAAAAGACTCGGGTATCTCACGTCACATTAATTAGCCTTGGCTTGACTTAATGTAGCTCTTTCAATGACACTATTTTGTTTTGTTCGTTTGGCATTTGCCGGCAATAAAAGTTGTATTATAACGCAGCTAAAGGAATTCACATGAAGAAGTGCTATAGACAACATCCGAGATGTCAACTCAGTTATTTATTCGAGGTCATGCGGCGATTCTCGTGCCACAAAGAAGCCGCAATGACAAGTAACTCCAGAAGCACATTTTAACAAATTATTTGATAAATGCAATTCAATGACAGTCGCTTCTGGGTTAATTGCATCTAGGTATTAATGCATAGAAGAAGCGCGCATGAATACACCCATAGAGAAGTCGTTCTTAATTGCTCGGGGGATGGCGTGGAAATAAACGAAATCGAAGACCCAGTACTCAGTTGTAACACGGACAGAGTAGGAACAGCGAGGAGCAGAAAAAGGTGAGCAAAACTTTGAAAGAAAAGATGAGCATGTGAAAGTGAAATTTTAAAGTGAGAAACAACTATTTGCAAAACAAAAATGTGAAATTGGCAATATATAATGTAGAGACAGCTTATAGAATCAGCCACTATGTCGAATGCTCGGGATACATCTTGTGTTTTATTGAAAGCCAAATCGGGATAAATCTTGTGTTTTATTGAAAGCCAAAATTTGAAACAAAAATCCTGGGCATTGATCTTTTTAACACAGACGCAAGTGAATGTAGCACGCAAAGGTTTCTATGTGGTACTTTACTTGGCTATTTATATTTTCCGGGAACGAAATAGAACGGAACATGCCATATGTAAAACCAAATGTAAAACTTTAAAAGCCATATCAAAACCTCACCACAATTGACTCCTTCACTGTTTCTGACAGAAGTTAACAGCTAAAATGAAACTAATTTGAAATAACACTTTCAAATCCGTTTCATCTTATTTTAACGGTTCTAAAATAGTAACTTGCTTCCTAACCTAAAATATTCTGTCAAATGATTCATTTCCATTCGCCAATTTAAATAAATATGTTAAACAATCAATCACAAAATGTACAAATTTTAAATCAATGACAGTTACTGGGAAAAACGAAATTCGAATGATTCCGTTTCGTTCGGCAAAAATAAATAACCCTTCCCGATAATTAGAACTTGCAGAATGGAAGGAAAGGGAAAAATGTTTGAAAATTTTTATTTACTCAGCTTGTGGACTTATTTATGCAAACAGTTTATCTATGTCATAGTATCGTCATTTTTTGTTTGACCAGGGAGGCCCTTGAAGTTCGAGCCACTCCGGATGGACAGCGAGTGGTGCATTTTCACAGCGCCGTCCAGGTTGTAGACACATCTACTGACACCATAGCCTGCAATCCGAAGAAAGGTGACGTCATAGCGCGCCAGTCCGGAGCGGTTTCCACCACATTGGAGATACCAGGTCTGGAAGAAGACTGGAATGCTACACCCGTTGACCTACTACCCGGAGATAAGATCGTATCAGATAAAAACAGGGTCAAACTGCGTGTTGGTGACGCCGATAAGGGTCGTTTCAAAATAATGTTGGTGCCCTCCTTAATAACCGTCTATTCCGCGGAGGACAATAAACTAAAAAGAATGCAAAGAATCACGGTATTCCAGGAAACCATTGCGACGATTAGCAATCACCACATTGTGACTTTGAAAGACACGGGTACTACAGAAATCTGCAATATTTACAAACAAGACAGCGGCAAGTTGCTGGTGTCGCATCAATGTCCGTATCAGTTTGCTCGTTTTTCTCAAGACGAGAGCCTCTTGTTCCTTGTTGACAGTTTGCTGACTGTTTATGTGTATGAGGCACCAGCATTCGCATCCATAGAGCTCAAAGTCTCCGCCCAAAACAGTGGTGACATCGGCACATACGTAATAAAGGACGTGGTGACGTTTGCTAGTGATCGCTACGCCATACTGCTGCAGTATCGGGAAGAGGGTGTAGGCAGGACTTCCCGCTCAGTCTACAGACACGTGCACTGCTTGAGTGGGAAGCTCGGGGTACCTGTGGACGTCAGCCCGGCTTTTGAGGACATCTCCACAGACGGCCAAATAGCGATTGACTCCGATCTCGTAATCTACGATATCCATCAAGGACGAAGGCTGACACAGCTACCTCCTCCACCAGCCGCAGGAGCGTTGGCACGCCGTGAAATGCAGCTGAGGGTGCGCCTGACTGATGACAAGAGGTAAGTCAACACCGCAAATGCAGCTCAGGGTGCGTCTGACAGATGACAAGAGGTAAGTCAATGTCGTGAAATGCAGCTGGGGGTGCATCTGACTGATGACAAGAGGTAAGTCAACGTCGTGAAATGCAGCTAAGTGTGCACCTGACTGATGATAAAAGGTAAGCCAACGTCGTGAAATTATGTGAGGGTGCACCCAACTGATGACGAGAGGTAAGTCAACGTCGTGAAGTATAGCTGAGGATGCGATTGACAGCTGACGTTTTCTGTCATTTTGACAATTTTCAACGAATCGGAATCAGAATAGGACGCTGCACATCTTCAATATGGCTCCATCGGTGCATGAAATTTCAAAACAATCCAATCAATAGTTTTTCAGATCCAGCCACAACGTGGAGTTCCAATAATCGAAAAAATACTGTCATCTTGCCAGTTTTTCATAAATTCGAATAAAAATTCAACGTTGCACATCTTCAATATGCGACCTATCCCTGTGTCAATTTTCAAAACCTTTCGACCTAAGGTTCGGAGATATGACCCGGACATGACGTTCCATTAAGCGAACAAAAATTGCATCAATGCTAATTTTTTTCCAAATTTCAAAGCATTGTCATTCTGACACTTTTTTATTAATCCGAACAAAAAAAGCTCTGTTGCTCTATCAGTGTGTGAAAGCTCAAAACAATCCGACCTACAGTTTCAGAGATATAGCCATTTTTTCATAAAATATTTTAAGACCGTGCTGGGGACATCACATATCAAGTTGGCAAATGCCACACCAAGCAGCTTCTGTTGAATCAAAGGAATCGAGTGACGCAGATCATCTTAATTCCAACCACTGAAACTGCGCCTTCTTCACCGCGAGATATTGTAATGTCCCTTTGCAGAGAAAAGAATTGTATACGCGTTGGGTTACAATTTTTGGAGTATCGCCAAAAAATGTAACTTTTCAAAGGGGGCAATTAGTGAATACTTATGCATAATTCGAAAACAATCCGATCCAAACAGTGGGAGAAAAGCATTTGAAAACTAGCAAAATGCCCCCTATTTAGCCAATGTTTTGATTAATCGTCAAAAAAGTAACTTCCTAAGAGAGGAGAAATTAGTGAACATCTATGCAACATTTAAAGACAACCCGATCAAAATTGTCAGAGAAGAAACCTCTGGAAAAGTGACTCCCAACAAATTAAAAATGCCCCCTATTTGACCAATTTCCGGAGGGTCGCCAGAAAAATATGCTTTTCAAGAGTGTCGGCTCGTGAACATTTATGGAAAATTTACAGGTAATCCTATCCAAACTACCGGAGAAACATTTTGAAAACTGACCATCGCAAGTGCCGCCCCCTACCCCCACTTAACCGATTTTTGGTGGATCGCCAAAAAAGTAACTTCTCAAGAGAGCACAAACCAGTGAATACTTACGCAAAATTTAAAGTCAACACGATCAAAACTGTTGAAAAAAAAAAACGTTTAGAAAACTGGCTACACCCCTCCCCCAATAAAAAATTGCCCCCTATTTGGCCAGTTTGGGGGGTCACCAAAAAATTCCAAGAGAGAAGTACCAAGTAAACATTCGTTGAAAAATTTAAAGGTAATCTGATCCGAACTGTGCGAGTAGAAAAACTCTACTCGCACAATACAGTTTTTCTACTCGCACTTTGAGCATACACTTATATAGCGCTTCCCCTATTCCAGTAAAATATTAGCATCAATGCTTTTTTAGAGCGTCAATATTTAGAGGGTCCATATTCTTCGAATCCTGTTACTCGGGAGTGACAACATTGTTACTGAACTCGTGCTACAGGATGAAAAGAAACAGCGACCGGGTACGGAATAAAAGGTGGCTCTGGACAGCGGCAATAACACTTCCACTTTTGAAGTGCACTGCACTAGAAAGTGACAGAATTTTACAAGAGAAGGGTAAAGCTTTTACTTGTAAGAGATGCTGTCATTGAAAAAGAGACTGGTCTCCTGAAGGGAAAAACATATACTTGTTTAAAAGGGCAGAACTGTTCTGTAAAACCGTTGGTTTTGATGATGTTTGATACGCCTCTTTCTGCTTGGTATGGTTGACAGGTGCGTGGTGGTGGTGGACAAGAGTGACGACACCCTGCACGTCATTCGTATGGACGACACGATGACACGCCACGCTTACATCTGCTCCTGCTACACGCACTCTCCAAACATACGCCTTGCGCATGGCCTGGAGATCCGCCATTTTGGCCGCGTGATTACTCTCCGCACTGAGGATTCCATCAAACTCCTCGCTCTTTGCGACTCCAATCTTCACGCTACAACAGAGCCAAGTTCCTTTGACAGCGAGGTCGCATGGATCCAAGCCCAGTTGGATATGGCAGGTCAAGGTCACCCACCGCAGAACAATGCCCGGCGTGACGTCAGCGTTTACGAGCAGCGTCAACTCATTCTTAAGGCAGAGAAAGAAGATAGCGGCGTGAAAGTAGAACCGCTGAAGAAGAAGGAATCGTCTAAGCCGAGTGTGCTGGTGATTGCGGGACCGCTGCTGGCGGGCTTCCGAGCCAAGCGATTCACTCATCACTTGGACGTCCAGAAGGTATCGATTACACTGTCACGATTTGCCTCCTGGGTTCAGGACGCAATCGAAAAACTGACATCAATACGCATGCGCTACGATTGCATCATACTTCACGCCTTGGGGGATGACGTCAGAAGGCTAAGCGTGGCAAAAGTGGTGGGGTTCATGCAGGAGGCGGTGACAGCGGCGCTGGAACGGGCAGAAGCTGTCGTCATCTCCCTGCCGCCGGGACGCGTGGAAAACAACCCGGAACTGAGCCAAAAAGCACAGGAAGTGAACGCCCTCATCCACAGCACATACAGCACCGTCAAGAACATTACCATATGTGATAACACCAACATCAGCGACGGTGGCAAACTGCTGCATAAATACTTCAAGGATCAAAACACTCTGTCCGCAGAAGGCCTCACGCAGATTTCCGTCAATCTCAAGGAAGCGACATTTTGCGCTCTACGAGACGACCCCTACATCAAGGCCAAAATGGCTCAAGGTGTTTTATAAGGAAGATATATTGCTGTTGCTTACCCCTTTACCAATATCGTACCGTCTTTTTTTAGCACCAAGATAATTCAAATTCCGTTTCAGAAACTTTTTTTCTTGCGTGTATTAACGGTGACGTATTTATGGTGACCACAAAATTTCCGGAATCATTTTTCCTGATTTTTCAGGACTTCTGAGACCTTTCTTCCTGATTTTTGGACCTTTTTCCTGACTGAATTTTTTTCCTGACTTTTCAGGCCAATTTTCCTGACTTTAGGGATCATTTTTCCTGACTTTTCATGGCTGAAGTTTTTTTTTTCCTGATTTTTTCCTGATCTGTGGCCACCATGCGTATTGACACAGCGACATGTTTTATTAACATATACAAGAAATATATATTCTAAAGAGCGCCCTGAGAGTTGTACAATGATGTGTACGCAAGAGCCAAAGGCGAGGCAAAAATAACGTAAAAATAACAATAATAATAATAGATGAATAAACTGGGGAAGATAAATGACACAGTGATCGGTGAATACCCCCGGCTATATATAAAAAAAAAAATTAAAAAAAAAACCCTCAGGCCCCCAGATGGACCTTAAAAGCCTGAATTCTGGCAACTGTTGGACAAATGTGACGCCTGCATTACGTATCGGCATTAAGTGTGACGCCTGCATTACGTATCGGCATTAAGTGTGACGCCTGCATTACGTATCGGCATTAAGTGTGACGCCTGCATTACGTATCGGCATTAAGTGTGATGCCTGCATTACGTATCGGCATTGAGTAATGACAGAAATTAATTAATTTTATTGCGTTAATGTTCACCATTGTTATCAATGTTTTTGTTTCGACTGTCTCAAAACCAGCCCGATGATTATCAGACATGAAAATGTCGCATAATTTGTAAAATTATTTAATATTTTAATATTTTAGCATGGTTTTATCTATGGTATCTGTAATATCGATTTTCATTGCTTTCTGTAATTAATCATTTTTGTAAAAAAAAAAACGTATACATGTTTATTAAATTTATTAAATTCCTCAGATTCTTTCTGTTCGTAATAGTAGGGTTAGAGAAAAAGTGGCTATTTTGTTGTGAAAACTGCCCATCCCTGCCCCATGACCTCCCCCAAACCCACTTCCTTAACGTCTCCCGGATTCAAAACAATTTAGTTATCACTTTGTTGTCTTTCGGCTCAGATTGCCCATCCATGCCCAATAAGCATGAATCTTGTTTTTCTTCCTTTATCATGAAATTTCACATTCCTGCTCCCCCCCCCCCCCCCTCCCTACGACACGACAGCACAAGACTGCACAGCAATAAGCAGGTTAGGCAAAATCGCATTCACAGTGTAAACAACATGAACTTACACCCACACCTCATCCCAAGCCCTCACCCCCCCCCCCCCTCTCCCTGCCCAAAAGGGATGGTTTTACGTACCTCCATACACCAGGACACTCGGCCAACTAGAGGTTCAGTGATCCCCCGTGTAACACATAATGTCATTGGATGGCAGTAAATTCAATGAAATTGAAAACCCTACATTGCCTCACAATTTTTGGTCGATTTAAAAAATAAGGCGCCTCTGCACATCAACAATACATATATTTTCACTGGATAAAATTTCAGAACGATGGATGGAATAGAACTCGTCTGGACAAAATCTATCTCCGTGAAAACAAGTTATACATATACATTTTTGACAAGTCGTATTTTTAACAATTTTTGGTCGATTTCAAAACCAGTGCAAAATTGCAAATCTGCAGTATATACATTTTCACTGCATAAAATTTCAGAACACTGGACTGAATAGTTTTGCAGAACTCGTCTGGACAAAATCTATCTCCATAATAACACAACAGAACTCCAGTCCCAGCGAGCTAGCGGCGTTCTGGTTCACGTCTGCCCGGACAGCAAAGGCCGCATGCGGTAGACTAGCATATATCACATAACTGCTTCGAGAAACGCTTCCGGAGAAGCGACACGTGAGGTGAAGCGTGACGTCACATCACGGCATGAATGAGATATAACGAATCAGGGAACAATAGTAAACTATGACGTCACGTGATGATGAGCCACTTCCTCCAAGCATGATGACATCATGGGGTGAGAGTGATGACGTCACACTAACGAGCTGAGATATGTCACATGGCAACGCCCCGAGTGATGACGTCACAGACTGACTAGCTGGCACATTGTGACGGGCTGAGTGATGAAGTCACACGGTGACGAACTGGCCTCCCGTGGAAGTGATGACGTCACGACGATGACCTGAAAGATGACGTCACACGGCGACGACCAGAATGGTGACGTCACACGGTGACGAGCTGTTTTTCGTGAGAGTGATGGTGATAGACGAAGGACACGGCCCTGGTCTCCCACGCGCCCTTGAGGATGACGTCAGCTAGTCCCCGCTTGTCGGCGCAGTGATTCCACTGCGACAGGTCCGAGTTGCAGTCACTGTCCGGGGGTGGGGGCCGCACCTGTATGCCGTTCACGCAGCGCCGACACTTGAACCTGAAACAAACACATGACATTATTAATGTTGTATAATGCGCCAAGTACACGTTAAATCTGCCATCAGAAAGGCACTTTTGTCCTTGTTCTGCGTGCAACAATTTAAACCAGGCCACGTTTTGAATTAAGTTTTCTTCCTGGCTCAAACAGAAGACCCAAGCTTTTCGCGGGGAAACTGCTGCTACGAGGTTCTTACTCGTCGTGCGTGTCGCCGAGGTACTTACTTGTCACGCTGCCACTGAGGTAGTTGTGGTGAGTGTCACTGAGGTACTTACTCGTCCTGCGTGTCGCTAAAATACATACTTGTCCTGCGTGTCGCTGAGGTACTTACTTGTCCTGCGTGTCACTGAGGTAATTACTTGCCCTGCGTGTCGCTGAGGTACTTACTCGTCCTGCGTGTCGCTGAGGTACTTAGTTGTCACGCGTGCCACTGAGATACTTGTGGTGAGTGTCACTGAGGTACTTACTTGTCGTGGGTGTCGCCGAGGTACTAATTCGTCCTGCCTGTCGCTGAGGTACTTACTCGTCCTGCGTGTCGCTAAAATACATACTTGTCCTGCGTGTCGCTGAGGTACTTATTTGTCCTGCGTGTCACTGAGGTAAATACTTGCCCTGCGTGTCGCTGAGGTACTTACTCGTCCTGCGTGTCGCTGAGGTACTTACTCGTCCTGCGTGTTGCTGAGGTACTTACTCGTCCTGCGTGTCGCTGAGGTACTTACTCGTCCTGCGTGTCGCTGAGGTACTTAGTTGTCCTGCATGTCGCTGAGGTACTTACTCGTCCTGCGTGTCGCTGAGGTACTTGTCCTGCGTGTCGCTGAGGTACTTACTCGTCCTGCGTGTCGCTGAGGTACTTACTTGTCTTGCGTGTCGCTGAGGTACTTAGTTATCCTGCGTGTCGCTGAGGTACTTACTCGTCCTGCGTGTCGCTGAGGTACTTAGTTGTACTGCGTGTTGCTGAGGTACTTACTTGCATTGCGTGTCGCTGAGGTAATGACTTGTCCTGCGTGTCGGTGAGGTACTTACTTGTCGTGCCTGTCGCTGAGGTACTTGTGGTGAGTGTCGGTGAGGTACTTACCTGCCCTGCGTGTCGCTGAGGTAATGACTTGTCCCGCGTGTCGGTGAGCTACTTACTTGTCGTGCCTGTCGCTGAGGTACTTGTGGTGAGTGTCGGTGAGGTACTTACTTGTCCTGCGTTTCGCTGAGGTACTTACTTGTCGTGCCTGTCGCTGAGGTACTTGTGGTGAGTGTCGGTGAGGTACTTACTTGTCGTAGGAGTCGCTGAGGTACTTGTGGTGAGTGTCGCTGAGGTACTTACTTGTCCTGCGTGTCGCTGAGGTACTTGTGGTGAGTGTCGGTGAGGTACTTACTTGTCGTGCCTGTCGCTGAGGTACTTGTGGTGAGTGTCGCTGAGGTACTTAACTGTCCTGCGTTTCGCTGAGGTACTTACTTGTCGTGCCTGTCGCTGAGGTACTTGTGGTGAGTGTCGGTGAGGTACTTACTTGTCGTGCGTGTCGCTGATGGTGTCCTCGTTGAGTTTGAAGAGGTCGCGCAGGTCGCCCAGCGAGAAGTGGCGCTCCACGTCCTCCTCATTGTCGACGACGCACGAGCTGAGCGCCTTCTTGTGCGCCTGGCGCTGGAAGATCTTCTCCTCAATCGTCCCCGTCTTTGTCAGTAAACAAAACAAGCCCCAGAAGTACGAGAAATACATGAAAACGGGAACTGGACATCTCGGCACCTACAAAGTCGGCACTTTTTGGACAACGCGGCACCTAAAATTTTGGATAACTCGGCACCTCATTTTCAAACTCGGCACTTTTTGGACAACTCGGCACCTCATTTTTTTTAATTTTTTATAGTCTTATTGCTTCAACAACAGTTTATTTTTTTTTATTACAGTGACTCATTTTTATACTTTTTCGTATTAGATTTATCCCTTATGGCGTGAACAAGGTGTTTCAGCTCACAATTCCAGAGCACTCTGGACACCACAATTTATTGCAATCACTATGAAAAGGAGCCTTTTGTGTCAGTGTACTCTGAAACCTTTTGTGTATTTATTATTGTTTCGTTCCCTGTGATTTTGCTCTCAAAGAGCCTTTCATTTGACATCACTCGCTGTATGTACTCAACTGTACAATTGCATTTTACGTGTCATGACACCAAAATTTAAAAATGTAAAAGTTACCTCTGTTTTCTTGGTGGAATTCCTGCTCTTTGCTTATGATTTCTTTTCTTTTTGATTTAATATTTGGGGTGATTTCATTTCAATTTTATATTCAATCTTCTTCGAGAGATCAGAACGAGATAACTTTTGAGTTAGGCACCTCCTGGGGCAAATAAAATTAAAGCAACCACGCAATTCGCCCAACCATAGTGTCATAATTGCTATTAAAGTAATACAGTGCCCCGCGCTTTCGGACTGTGAGGCTAATTGCAGTTTATGATACTCTGAAACATTAATCACAACCATTGCAATTAGCATGTGCAATCTAACCTATGATCGCAGAATCACAGGGAACAAAACAATAATAAATACACAAAAGGTTTCAGAGTACACTGACACAAAAGGCTCTTTTTCATAGTGATTGCAATAAATTGTGGTGTCCAGAGTGCTCTGGAATTGTGAGATAAATCACTGTGTTCAAGCCACAAAGGATAAATCTAAAAAGTATAAAAATGAGCCACTTTAATAAAAAATAAACTGTTGTTGAAGCATTAAGTCCATAAAAATAAAATAAAAAATAAAATTAAAAATTAAAAAAAAAAAAAAAAAAAAAAGTGCCGAGTTTGAAAATGAGGTGCCGAGTTATCCAAAAGTTTAGGTGCCGAGTTGTCCAAAAAGTGCCAACTTTGTCGGTGCCGAGTTTGACAGGTGCCGAGTTGTCCAGAGACCCATGAAAACACACAGCTCCGAACCAAAACGTCCATATTTTTCCACTATTTTTTATCACATTTGGTGAGTGTAACGGGGTAGGATATATTGCTTGCTACGCCGAGGACAGAGGGTCCGAATTTTGGTCTGGGAAATGTCGGTCCTCGGGAGCGCAGGCCCATATATATATATATATATATATATATATATATATATATATATATATATATATATATATATATATATCTTATACAGGCAAACGCGTATTTGTGTGCGTCACTCACGGCGATGAGTCTGTAGATGAAGCACTGCTTCTTCTGCCCGTCCCGCCACACCCGCGCCATAGCTTGGTCGTCATTGGCTGGATTCCAATCTGGGTCAAACATCACGAGTCTGTTAGCACCAATGAGATTCAAGCCACAGCCGCCAGCCTTGCTGCTCAGCATAAACACGAAATCACCGCCCTGCAACACGAAATCACCGCATAACAACACGACTTCACCGCATAACAACACGAAATCACCGCATAACAACACGAAATCACCGCCCTGCAACACGAAATCACCGCATAACAACACGAAATCACCGCATAACAACACGAAATCACCGCCCTGCCGGACGAAATGATCGCCCTCTAGACCACACTCTCCTCATGGATGCCACAAGTTGCCACAAGTGTATTGATAAACCACGGCAAGGACCACGCTGGTAACACGGTTTTAGTGATTGTACCCATATCCAGGTTTTCTCGGGATAGAGACTCGTGACAGCAAACCACGGCACGTACGGTAGGGTCGTTATGTTATGGATTCGTGAGAACACAGCAGCATGTACGGCGGGGTCGTTAGGGTTATGGATTCGTGACAACAAACCAATCACGTACGGCAGGGTCGTTGAAATTGTCCACTACTTTCGAGCGCTTTTTGATGGACATGCTCCCGTCCAGTCTGACGTACTGGTACCTGCAACAAAACAAGTACCATTAACCACGCACCACAACACCAGTCAAAATAGCAACGTTTTAACCACTGCTGTAAACAGAACCTTATTCACCATCACCCCCTCCCCCAATACCCAGCAAGCAGAACCTTATTTATCATCACCCCTCCCCCCCCCCCCACACACACGCACGCAGCAAACAGAACCTTACCCCCTCATGCCGCACAGCCGCTCAAACAGGTCCAGGGTTTGCGTGTAGTTTGACACTAAGACGACCTTGTCGTTAGAAGTGGCCTTGACCATAGCCAGGATGTAGTCCAACACGCACAATTTCCCTGCCAAAAAAAAAAAAACGGGGAGTAATCTCACACACAGAGCTTTAATGCTTTTAAATGTGACGACTCTGTACTCTGATCAGTGGTGATACACTTATGTACGTACAGATTAAAAGAAAAAAAAACAGATGTTAGCTTAAACTGTGGTGGTGAGTAGTCACTTTGTTTAGAACAACTTATTGTTCACCAATAATATAATTCTTTAAATCACAATTGCAGAGTCACGGGATGAGCTCGTGAAAGTGGCAGAAAGGCATCAGGGATCAGTTGCCTGGAGCGGCACAGGAGGCTTACGACTATAAAGGGTGTTAAGCCAGAGATGTGTGGGTTCTTAAACCTAATAAGGTCAGCCATGAGTGACATGTGAGGGTTCTTTTACCTGACAGGTTGTGCCTGAGTGACTTGTGAGGTTCTTTTACCTGACAGGTCAGACCTGAGTGACATGTGAGGGTTCTTAACATGAGAGGTCAGGCTTGAGTGACCTGTGACGGTCTTTTACCTGACAGGTCAGGTGTGAGTGACTTGTGACGGTTTTTTAACTGACAGGTCAGGCCTGAGTGACTTGTGAGGTTCTTTTACCTGACAGGTCTGGCCTGAGTGACTTGTGACAGTCTTTTACCTGACAGGTCAGGCTTGAGTGACTTGTGACGATCTTTTACCTGACAGGTCCGACCTCAGTGACTTGTGACGGTCTTTTACCTGAGAGGTCAGGCCTGAGTGACTTGTTGCGGTCTTTTACCTTACAGGTCAGGCCTGAGTGACTTGTGACGGTCTTTTACCTAACAGGTCAGGCCTGAGTGACTTGTGACGGTCTTGTACCTGACAGGTCAGGCTTGAGTGATTTGTGACGGTTTTTTACCTGACAGGTGAGGCTGGAGTGACTTGTGAGGTTCTTTTACCTGACAGGTCAGGCCTGAGTGACTTGTGACGGTCTTTTACCTGACAGGTCAGGCTTGAGTGACTTGTGACGGTCTTTTACCTGACAGGTCTGGCCTGAGTGACTTGTGACGGTTTTTTACCTGACAGGTCAGGCCTGAGTGACTTGTGAGGTTCTTTTACCTGACAGGTCAGGCCTGAGCGACTTGTGACGGTCTGTTACCTGACAGGTCAGGCTTGAGAGACTTGTGAGACTTGTGACGGTCTTTTACCTGACAGGTCAGGCTTGAGTGGCTTGTGACGGTCTTTTACCTGACAGGTCAGGCCTGAGTGACTTGTGAGAGTCTTTTACATGACAGGTCAGGCCTGAGTGACCTGTGAGGTACTTTTACCTGACAGGTCAGGCCTGAGTGACTTGTGAGGTTCTTTTACCTGACAGGTCAGGCCTGAGTGACTTGTGACGGTCTGTTACCTGACAGGTCAGGCTTGAGAGACTTGTGAGACTTGTGACGGTCTTTTACCTGACAGGTCAGGCTTGAGTGGCTTGTGACGGTCTTTCACCTAACAGGTCAGGCCTGAGTGACTTGTGACGGTCTTTTACCTGACTTTTCAGGCCTGAGTGACTTGTGACGGTCTTTTACCTGACAGGTAAGGCCTGAGTGACTTGTGACGGTCTTTTACCTGACTTTTCAGGCCTGAGTGACTTGTGACGGTCTTTTACCTGACAGGTCAGGCCTGAGTGACTTGTGAGGGTTGTAGCCTGCGGGGAAAAGTTCTCTGGCTCCCTCAAACCCTTCTGCACCCTCTTCTACTTTGTCATAGATTAGATCGGGGTCTGAAACAAAATCCTCTTTCAAACAAAACCGCACTTTTGACTTCGTGTTTTTTTTTTGTTTTTTTTGGTTTTGGTTTTTTTTTTTTTTCTCAAAATCTTTTTACAAACCTTGACATAAAAACGAAGTACCAGCCAAGCGGAGCATTCAACTGAAGCTCTCGAGCTACGAGTCATTATGGAAACGAATCTTGTCTTTTTTCACATCAATTTACATAATTTAAATCAAAAATGCTATTTTTGGACGGAGTGGTTCAGGGTGGGGGGGGGGCTAAAAAATTTCCGAGTACCCTGTTGCATAGAGTCGTGCAGGATCACAAATGTAAGCAAAGGAGCTGTGCAGCACCAAACTGGTACACGAGTTAACGTTTTTACAGGCATTCCCCGAGTGTCAGTACAAACAACCTGAGAGGCACGACCGTGTCTGAACACATTACATGCGAGCTTGGTTCTGCACGGGCACATTTGCACAGGTGCACACTTGACTACTTGCACACAGATCTGAGACACACTTGCACACACTCTTGAATACGGTGCACGCACGTTCACATGTGCAAGTGTATGTTTCAAAGCATGACCGCAGATGTAAACACGGACAGTTGCACACTCACGGTTACAGAGTTTCTTGAGCTGTGTGATGGAAGCGAGTGACGTCAGCGATGCCTTGCCATTCTTTGTGACGTCACACTTCGCTGCCTTGGAGTTGACAAACCGCTGATAGATCTGTGTTTGGAGTGACGTCAGCTTGCAGCACACCACCTGCTCGACTGAGAGAAACACACGACAGTATGACGTCATCAAAAGCAGCAGAAAAACATCCCGCAGTATGACGTCATCCCACTTCCGAGAAGTGTTTACTATACAGCCTTTTTAATTTATTATATCCCTGTAGTGAAGAAAAGACACTCTCAAAATTTAGAGTTGCTTCGAAAGTTACTTCTACTCAATTGAAATTTCCAGCAACTTTTGTGCTAACTGTACACCATGCAGGCACGGAAGAGGCTTACTTTTGACGGGTAGGTATTTGGTGAGGAGGGCCTGTGTTCTGCGAATGATGCACTTGTTTACTATATCCGCCAACTACAACAGAAAATCAGTTACTTGATATTATCAATGCAGCCCGAGGTTTTATCGACACTTTCCATGACCCACCACAATGTGGACCGTGGGGTTAAAAACTAACATGATGTTCACTTTTAAACTTTATTACACTATAACTTTGACAGTGAAACCCTTTATGAACACAAATTCACTAACACAACCTGTCCAATATTACGTTTGTTAGTGCCCGTGAACTTTCTCAAGGACTGACTTGCTGTAACTTCGCTTATGATCCTTGTCTGTCACCTCAATGATGTCACACAAGCAGGACATAATCACTGACCTCCTGTAGCCGCGCCTGTCCCCGCTTGTGATCTTCGTCTGTCGCGTCCGCGTCACGACCGCGCAGAATCGGCGTTTCGAACTTCCTCTTGAATTCTGCTGCAGAGCCTGCGTCAATTGAACAAATTTACTTCTACTTAAGTCTGTAATGGTATTACATTACTCAGAAACTTTCTTCAAGTGCCCTCAGCGTCAATATGTTTTCGTCGTGTTTCCTCAACAACCCAGAACGATAATAAACAATAAATGTTCTCCAGGCATGTCTGTTATCCTACTCACCAAGCATGCCTCTGATCCATTCGCAAAACATGCTTCTGCTCCAGCCATCAAACATGCCTCTGCTCTACTCACCACGCATGCCTCTATCTTCTCACCAAGCATGTCTCTTTATCTGCTCATCACGCATGCCTCTTTATTTACTCACCGAGCATGTCTTTTTAATCCACTCACCAAACATGTCTCTAATCTGCTCACCAAGCATGTCTCTAATCTGCTCACCAAGCATGTCTCTAATCTACTCACCAAGCATGTCTTTTTATCTACTCACCAAGCATATCTCTAATCTACTCACCAAGCATGTCTTTTTATCTACTCACCAAGCATGTCTCTTATCTGCTCACCACGCACGTCTGTTATCTACTCATCAAGCATGTCTTTTTATCTACTCACCAAGCATGTCTATAATCTACTCACCAAGCATGTCTTTTTATCTACTCACCAAGCATGTCTTTTTATCTACTCACCAAGCATGTCTCTAATTCACTCACCAAGCATGTCTCTAATCTACTCACCAAGCATGTCTTTTTATCTACTCACCAAGCATGTCTTTACTCCACTCACCAAGCATGTCCCTGTTGACGAAGTGCACGAGGCTGTAGTACTCAAGCAGATCGTTCTGGATTGGAGTTCCGGACAGCAGCACGCGGCGATCCGCCCTCAGTGCCGTCAGCGCGCCGTACGTCTGGTTGTCCGAGTTCTTCAGTCTGTGACCCTGACGTCATCCATGTATTAAGCTTTGTTATTTTTACTGAACCCTTTCAACGCAGAACAATGAAAACAATGACATATGATCATTATGCAGAGCACATTATGAATCCGCTGGAGCGAACCCGGAACTTTTCCGATAGAAAACTACACTGGGACTAAAAGAAGCAGACCAGCTCACAATGTGACGAGAAGTGCTGTCTGCACATTACGCTAGCTTTGTGGCACATTTCACTCACCTCATCACAGATGACGAGGCCGACGGGACTCTGGTGCAGCACTCGGGCGTGGAGGCGGAACGTCTCGTACGAGATGATGAGCACAGGGCTGGGCACGCGCCGTCCGCGCTGGGACATGAAGTGCGCTGAAACAAGCACTGCCTAGTCAATCCTAGTCAATTCCTAACCCTAGTCCACCCGCCGTCCGCGCTGGGACATGAAGTGCGCTGAAACAAGCTGAAACAAGGTTAGGGTGTGTGGGTTGGGAGGGTTAGGTTGTGTGGGTTTGGAGGGTTAGGGTGTAGAGGGAGGGAGGGTTGGGTGTGTGGGTTTGGAGGGTTAGGGTGTAGAGGGAGGGAGGGTTGGGTGTGTGGGTTGGGAGGGTTAGGGTTGGTGGAAAGGGAGGGTTAGGGTGTGTGGGAAGGGAGGGTTAGAGTGTAGAGGGAGGGAGGGTTTGGGTGTGTGGGAAGGGAGGGTTAGGGTGTAGAGGGTGGGTTAGGGGGTAGAAGGAGGGACGCCACTGACTGAGGTTGCGATCGATGTCGGCCTTGGAGCCGGAGTCTATCGCCAGCGCATTCACGCGTCCACCAAGCCACTTGCTGATCTCCTTGTACCAATTCTGAAACGAAATAAGCAACATTTACTTGACACTTAGTATTCAGTTCAGATTTACCTGCATATTACTTGATCTGTGCCCTACTTTTTGACTGTATAGTAAATAGCAACATAATCCCTCGGTCACTAGATGCCAGAATTGTTGGCTTTTAGGCGTCTACTTTTTGTGAATACTTCATGAAAACATGGGAGTATTGAGCACAACATGTCGAATTTGCTGCTACAATCTTTTTCTTACTTCATGTTTCAATGTATTGGTTTGTTGATGAATTTTTGCACGTAAGTGTATTTGGTTATATTTCACCTAACAGCGGTTTTTAATAAATGCACAAATAAAAGCGCCTATGTGTTTACAAAGAGAACTACAAGCAATGTTATTTCTTACTTTTCTCAGTTTCTCTCAGCTAACAGAATGGGTAACACTTTTTTCAGAAATAACAGTCGTTCTCAGCTATAAACCAAAACCTTTCCTTGATAAGATTTAATGACATCACCCACAAAAATATTTAAAAAGCTTTAGTTTTATATCAGTCATCAATTTTTTTTTCTTAAATCAAGCAAAACAATGACCAAGCACGACGGGTTTTTTTTTTTTCAACTCAAGCACAGCACGTTTTTTTCTGTAAGCTTTGGTTCGAACCTTACCTTGACCAGACTACTCGGGCAAACGATCACGACTTTTTCTATCATCGGCTTGCAGTCAGGACTTTGCCGCTGTCAAAAACAAAACAGACATTTTGGACTCCTCATCACTTGTAAGGCAACAACTACCAGGCAGGTTATAGCTGATGTCTTTCAAAACATAAAAAAATGTCTTCAGGGAATTTACGGTGCTTGGCATCATCATGTCAACTGTGGCTTAGGTGGGAGTTGCTTAAAATTTCCTTCACGCAATACCAAAAGCGTCGATGTTACAACAGAGATAGACACGGGATTGTCTCACCAGCAGCGTCCACACGAGCGTGATGCACTGAAGTGTTTTGCCCAGGCCCTGCACAAACAAAGCAATATGCAAACCGCTGACACAGCCATAACAGGTTAACACATATCATTAAACTTAAACGTCACAAAGCGTCATTACACACCACAAGACGCCAACCCGCGTCACAAAACGTCAACCCGCGTCACAAAACGTCAACCCGTATCACAAAACGTCAACACGCGTCACAAAACGTCAGCACACATGCAAACGTCGACACACATCACACAACGTCAACACGCCTTACAAAACGTCAACCCGCGTCACAAAACGTCAACACGCGTCACAAAACGTCAGCACACATCACAAAACGTCAACACGCGTCACAAAATGTCTGCACACACCGCAAAACGTCAGCACACATCACAAAACGTCAACACGCGTCACAAAACGTCAACCCGCCTCACAAAACGTCAACACGCGTCACAAAATGTCAGCACACATGCAAACGTCGACACACATCACACAACGTCAACACGCGTCACAAAACGTCAGCACACATGCAAACGTCGACACACATCACACAACGTCAACACGCGTCATAAAACGTCAGCACACATGCAAACGTCGACACACATCACACAACGTCAACACGCGTCACAAAACGTCTGCGCACACCGCAACACCTCAACACGCGTCACAAAACGCGAACCTGCGTCACAAAACGCCAACCTGGGTCACGAAACGTCAACACGCACCACAAAACGTCAGTATACACCGCAAAACGTCAACACGCGTCACCAAACGTCAGGACACATCACAAAACGTCAACACAAGTTCAAACGTCACACAACGTCAGCACACATCACATAACGTCAACAGGCGTCACGAAACGTCAGCACACATCACAAAACATAAATACAAATCACTGAATGACCCACAAACGTCACAAAACGTCAATACACGTCACACAATATCATCACACATAAAATACGCCAACACACGTCACAAGACGTCACAAGATGCCACAAAACATTAACACAGATCACACTTCACCACAGGTCACATCACCACGAATCACACATCAAGTCACAGTCCATCCTGTGACTGCGATACCGGGAGTCACGTGTCACTGTGCAATTTCACATTAAATCTGTACTTATTTCTTGGCCATCTTAATAAATCATCTTGTTGAAAGAATAGCACGTTATTTTGCTGACCTCGTCGTAAACCACGTAGGAGCTATTCCATAAAATAAATTAGTCTACGGGTAATGTTAAACGGCCTCTACACGTATGAGAGTGTCTCACAGAAGACTCACCATCTCATCTGCCATGATGCAGCCGTGACTCCCTGGAATCCGCTCCCCGGTAACACAGTCGTACATGAACTTGACGCCCTGCAAACAACATACAGTCGTACGTGAAACTGAGACCTAGCTGACAAATGTGTGAAGTAACTAGAACCGCCACTTCTGCCTTGTTTGGCATTTTCTTGAAGGAAAAAACTATGGCCACACACGGAAAGTCTGCAACAATCTACAGCAAATGCTGCTTCTGATTTCATCGTTTCTGACGTCACATCTTTGTTGAAAACCACCAAAAATCATTACACCCAATGCAAAATGCAATATATCCAAAAATGCAACTTTTTTAAGAGATGGCCGAAAGACGCCGTGGGCGTTAATTTTGAATGGGTGATCTAACCCCCCGCACTCGATTAGCTTAGGCAAATGGGGCCAAAGTCAACCCCTGCTTAGCTGGATTCGAACTCGAGACCTAGGGATTACCAGACCAACGCTGTAACCAACTTACCTAACCGTCACCCCCATTTCCATCCCCCCGCCCCCCCCACACACACCCGCGTGTCATTTCCTCTCACCCCCAACCCCTCTCACCCCCCCGTCACCCACTTACCTCCCTCTGGTGCGGCCGCAGCACTCTGGATAACACTGGATCGACCACCACATGCACCGGCTGCTTCTCTCTGCAACAGTCATATGTCGACAGTCACAACATGCCGAAAGTCACAACATGCCAACAATCACAACATGGCGACAGTCATAATATGTCGACAGCCACAACACACCGACAGTCACAACATGCCGACAGTCACATGTCGACAGTCACAACATGCCGACAGTCACAATATGCCAAAAGTCACAACATGGCAACAGTAACAATATGTCGACAGTCACAAGACGCCGACAGTCACAACATGCCGACAGTCACAACATATCGACAGTCACAATATGTCGACAGTAACAACATGCCGACAGTCACAACATGTCGACAGTCACAATATGCCGAAAGTCACAACATGGCAACAATCACAATATGTCGACAGTCACAACACGCCGACAGTCACAACATGCCGACAGTCACAACATGGCGACAGTCACAACATGTCGACAGTCACAATATGCCGACAGTCACAATATGCCGACAGTCACAACATGCCGACAGTCACAATATGCCGACAGTCACAACACGCCGACACTCACAACATGCCGACAGTCACAACATGTCGACAGTCACAATATGGCGACAGTCACAACATGTCGACAGTCACAATATGCCGACAGTCACAACATGCCGACAGTCACAACATGGCTTCAGTCACAACATACCAAAAGTCACAACATTGCGACAGTCACAACATGGCGACAGTCACAACATGGCGACAGTCACAACATGCCGACAGTCACAACATGCCGACCGTCACAACATGCCGACAGTCACAATATGCCGACCGTCACAACATGCCGACAATCACAATATGCCGACAGACACAACATGGCGACAGTCACAACATGGCGACAGTCACAACATGGCGACAGTCACAACATGCCGACAGTCACAACATGCCGACCGTCACAACATGCCGACAGTCACAATATGCCGACAGTCACAACATGCCGACAATCACAATATGCCGACAGTCACAACATGCCGACAGTCACAATATGCCGACAGTCACAACATGCCGACAGTCACAACATGCCAACAGTCACAACATGCCGACAGTCACAACATGCCGAAAGTCACAACATGGCAACAATCACAATATGTCGAAAGTCACAACACGCCGACATTCACAACATGCCGACAGTCACAACATGTCGACAGTCACAATATGGCGACAGTCATAACATGTCGACAGTCACAATATGCCGACAGTCACAACATGCCGACAGTCACAATATGCCGACAGTCACAATATGCCGACAGTAACAACAAGCCGACAGTCACAACATGCCGACAGTCACAACATGCCGACAGTCACAACATGGTGACAGTCACAACATGCGCTGCATAAAACGTAACAAAACCATGACTACATTCGTTTATATTTATCATTATTATTTTTTTATTTAGTTTTTTTTTTTTTTGGGGGGGGGGGGGTTATGGTTTACCACGATTCCGTTTATTGATTTACTGAAATTTCAGTCCCTTTAACAGCTATTTTGTTATGATTCTTGCACCTTATGCACAATCTCATAAACGCCCTTATAATTAGAGGTGTGACGTTTCACCTCCGGCTCGGTTCGATTCGGTTCGGTTCAACAAAAATCTTCGGTTCGGTTCGGTTTTTTTTCGGTTCGGTTCAGCAAAACCAACCGGTAGTTTTCTTTTCAAATATATATATATATATGTATCCCATCGGACAAATCAACAAATATTTCACACACTTTTTTTGGAACCTATCACGAATTCCACGCGTTTATTATGGCTACATGTGAGTCAGTCAGTCAATAACAATGTAAATTCTTGTGTACGTAAACTTTGAGGTAATAACCATAAAACCTTACCGTTATATGTTAGGTTTTGTATCTGTTCTAAGGTAAAAAGAAATATCGGATTAAGTGCATGCATTTATAAATAAATAAAAAAAATAAACACGCATATATATATATATATATATATATATATATATATATATATAAACCAGGCAAAAAAAGCTTCTAGCCACCTAATATTTTTGAAAATAGAAAGGGTTTAAATTTTAAAATGTGTAATTTTTATACATTTCCAAATACCCCTGTGTGTGACATAATACTGTGTTTAGCAATATTTTTCAGCCATGCTCCAGTGAACACAATTCGTTTTTGCAGAGCAGGGGTCTCTTTCGAAAATTGCACTATGGAAGATTCAATGCCAAAGTATCTATTGTTTCATGTGTACATTGCACTATGGAAGGTTCAATGCCAAAGTATCTATTGTTTCATGTGTACGTTTTGTGTGCTTGTGTGCTAAGATTGACCAATATGTTTAATCCGATTCGCCCTGTGGTGTTGAAAATCAGTGATAATGGGGAGATTATCAAATCTTGATCTGGCCGGCGCCATCGGGCTACTGGAGACGGGCTGAAGGAGTACACCGAATGGACTGGCCGTCTTGCTCACCCAACTTGAATCCCATGGAGCACGTGTGAAATTACTTAGGAACGACACTATATCGCCGAGTAACGGCGGAGAAAATCTCAGCGACATTAGGAAGTATCTTTTGGAAGAATGGGACAGAATGCCAGAACAGTACGTTAGAAAACTCATGCATAGCATGCGCAAGCGCTGTGCAGAATGCATAGCAAATAGAGGTGGCCACACCCATTACTGAACAGGGATTTCCAAAGTGCAATTTTTGAAAATGACCCCTGCTGTAGAAAGTAAGAGTGACGGAATTTTTGTGAGAACATATCAGTTATAAGTTTCAACTCAGCTTAGGATAAGTGATGCTGGAAGCAGACAAGAGCAGTCATTACCTCGTAACTAGATTACATTTTGAAATATTCACAAATCTGTTAGTGGCTAGAAACTTTTTTTGCCGGGTTTATATACTAAAACTAAACTATACTAAAAGAACTAAAATAACATTAGCAAATTAATGCATTATCATGTTATAAATAGTAAAAAAAAAACCGAACCGAAACCGTGATTGGGCTTTTCGGTTTTCGGTTCGAACCGAACCGAAGCCTTTTCTCGGTTCTCGGTTTTCGGTACGAACCGTCACACCTCTACTTATAATGCGACAGTCCTCACCCCCTCCACCCCTCCCCTCCTCCCCCGCCTTCCTGGAAGTAGCATGAAGAAAGAAGCAAGCCGCGAATTATACCCAAAGTATCAGATACCGGTGCCCTTTAGAACGCGTTTCAGTCTCGCCAACTAAAGCTACCCACAACCCAACATCCATTATCTTTCTTTATTGTCAGGTGTCGGCCAGGCGATCGTTACCTGCTCTACACGTCATGCGTTCTGCACTTACACGTCAAGCTTTAGCTGATCATGTGCAGTGAGTGCCGGCGGTGTGTAGAGTACAAGTGCACCCTCCTCGTCGGGGTCATGTAGTGCACTCCTCGCGCCCTGACGACGCACCCCCAGGGCCCGGCTCAGGCTTGACCCTGTCACGCACACACGACAAGACTCTCATAATGCGGGCAGTCTGACAGCTAACCATCTCGGCTACACTGATGGAACCAGCAAATGGTGCCAAGTCACACACTTATCACAGCAAGGATGGGGCTTTTAATATTATTTTGAAATCATCAACTTGGCCACAATACCTCAAATGCGCCCCCCCCCCCCCCCAAAGTATAAGGATAACTCGCCAAGCAAGTACATTGTTACATGAATCTATCAAATAACACCATGACGAAGCACGTCACCCCTGGATCGAAGAACGTCACCCAGGGTAAAAGCACGTCACGACTGGATCAAAGCACGTCAACCCGGATAGAAGCCATACATGGGAACAGGTAGAAAAAAAAGCCGGAAAATTTCACCATGTGGTTAATTTGGCAAAAAAAAAAAGCCGGAAAAGCCGGAAAATTCCCACGTCACCCATGATAGAAGAGCGTCATCTGTGGATCGAATTCGTCACCTCTGGATCAAAGTATGTCACTCTTAAGCGAAGCACGTCACCCCTGGATCAAAGGATCAAACCACATCACTCCTGATCGAAGCACGTCATCCCTTACAGACGCACGTCAACCCTAATGGATGCACGTCTCACCCTGGAAGCACGTCACCCCTGGATCGAAGCACGTCACCTCTGATCGAAGCACGTCACTCATGGATCAAAGTACGTCACCCCTGGTCGAAGCACGTCATCCCTGGCCGAAGCACGTCATCTTTGATCGAAGCACGTCACCCTTGGTCGAAGCGCATCACCCCTGGTCGAAGCACGTCACCCCTGGTCGAAGCACGTCATCCCTGGCCGAAGCACGTCACCCGTGGTCGAGAGCGCGTCACCCCTGGTCGAAGCACGTCATCCCTGATCGAAGCACGTCACCCTTGGTCGAAGCGCGTCACCCCTGACCGAAGCACGTCACCCCTGGATCTACTTCAGCTTCTTCACTTTAAGGTGTACCTGAACAATCTGAACTATCGTTACCTTGCTTTAAATAAGATTTTCAATGCCCGATATGAATGGCATGGCATGGTGTCTTACCACTTGTCTCTAAAAATGTATGCAAAAAAGACAAAAAACATTTACCTTTGTAGTTTGGAATCGGGATTTTGAATGGCTTCGACAGCAGTTTCTTGATCAGGTTCTCCTGAAAAAAAAAAATAAATAAATTAACAAATACGGAACAGAGCTGTTTCCGATACACATTTGCAAAGCTCAAGGCTTGAATTCAAACTGCTTGGGGCAGGACTTATACCTGCAGGCTGCAGACTCTGTACCGAGTATAAAGCACGTAGATTTTCTTTTCTGCTACATCCCATGCACCCTCACCCCACCCCCCACCCCCCTCCACCTCCCACCATTCCCGGAAGTGGCAAGAAATGGCTACTTACATGAGCGTTTCCATTTGGAGAGCAGACATTGATGACCGACTGCAGAGGTTTGCGGTACGGCGACAAGAACTCTGATGGTGACGTCATTTGTCCGCCTACTTTCTTGTGTTTTCTTTCTCTCTGATCAATTTTATTGAACATTTGGTAAAGCTGCGACACAGTACTCTTTTGTTTTAAACAAATAAATACAAATAACTTTTTTTAAATTTTAAATTTCAATAGATTATTCAATACTGAACTACCGACATTTTAATGAACAGCCAAACGTATATTCAATTTTTCAACATTTTCATTTTCCTTTCACCAAAAGACAAAAATTTACATCGTTCTACTTATTTTCACCCTTTGGTAAAAGAAAAATGAAGCATTATTGATTTCTGTGACGTTTTCATCGTCGGTAGTCTATTCCGGAATAGCCTAAAAAATATATATCTGGTTTCTTATTTACTTCAGTCTTAATTCTTATTTTAAATAATACAGTGTTTTATAAGGTAAGTTGTGACAACGTGTGACAAGCTGTGGTAAGGTGTGACAAGGCAGATGGCCGAGTCGAGGGCTCGTTGTCACCTTGTGCCGGCTGCCCTCCTCATCCTCCGTATCATCATCGCACTTTCTCTTGGCCACTTGGCTCGGGGCAAAGCTCCTCCTCTACAACACAACAACGCCTTGTCCAATAGAGTGATGCGTCACACAGTGTAAAATTCCAGACAGCCCTTAACGATTCATATTATATAGTACATTTCCGTTCTCCAACTCGTACGATTTTTAAACAACATATTATCTGCACAGGTAATTACAGGTCTAGTACTTTTTTTTGATATGGTCTACCATAAACCCAGGAACGTCGAACTGTTTGAATGTCAGTTGCTCTTTCTATCTCAGGTGACCCAGATAGTTTGACCTGACCAAGTTTAATACGTACAGATAGCAAGCACATGAAGGGCCATCACTGCGCACAAAAGAAGAAAAACTTAGTTGGGCCTCGGTCGGATCTTAACGTATTGCTCATTACGCTATATTTTCGTTTTGGCATAAAGTTGGCCCATCCAATTGCCCATTATTAACACGATGTTGAAGGCTGAACCATCGATGGCATGCACTCTATACAGGGTTGAGACAACGTAAAATTTTCTTTAAAAAGTTAGTCGCCCGGCACAAAAGCTAGTCGCCCGGCGCAATTTTTGCAAAATTTGTCTAACCAGCCTCACATGAAGAAACAACAAAATGGTGTTTAAACTAATCGACAGTATTTACCTGAAAATACTCAGAAAAAAAGTTAGTCGCCGCCAAATTTCAACCCTGTGTATATGTCAGAGACTAAATCCAATTTTAGGGCAAGTATATTTGTTCTAAAAATTTCCAGAGTATATTCATCCTGAATTATAGCACGCAGAACATTAAACATTAGCGAGAAATGATACAGGGTTGAGATTTCGCGGTTTGGGCTCGGGCTCGGGCGACCAACTTTTTCGAGTTGATCGCCAGAGTGACGACTAACTTTTTTTCTGAATATTTTCAGGTAAATACTGTTGATTATTTTAAACACCATTTTGTTGTGTTTTTCATGTGAGGTGGCCTAGATACATTTTGCAAAACTTGCGCCGGGCGACTAACTTTTGTGCGGGGCGACTAACTTTTTAAAGGTGGTCGCCCAGAGGGCGACCAGAAAATTTTACGAAGTCTCAACCCTGTGATATGGAAATCGCAAAGAGAAAAAGGGTGTAGGGGCGGTGAGGGTGTGTGTGAGGAGTCGAATGAGACCCGGTGGTAAACTGAGTCGCGCTCTTGTAAACGAATAATTAATTTTTTATCAGTTTCCTTCAAAAATAACACGCCACCGCTGATTACACCAACATACCACAATCTCACCTAACATTCGCAGACACAGTTAACAGTTCTCAAAGTGTCGCAACATCCAAATCCGTAACTTTACTTTTTTCACATATTGTTTACCTTAAACATGGGTCGTCGCTTTAATAACTGCAGGCTATAAAATTGTTACTTTGCAATTATGACAACTTATATTACAACCTCGAGCTTCAATAACTATTTACTCAGTAGTTCTGTTCAACAGAGAAAATCATGCAATTCTTTTGGAATAAGCTCGATAATACTTTGAAGTAAATACTATTCGAATACTTCATGGCATATTCTTCTTTTTTTTTTCAAAGAGCAACATTATAAATTTTAATTGATTCAACGAACAAAGGTCGGGATTACGCCTTTTTTCGATTTTACGACTGTTACATGTTGCATACTGCATTTTTTTTTTTTTTTTTTTTGTTCTTCCTTCCTTTTTTTCTTTTTCTTTCTTGATTACTTACGTTATTGATTTCATTTATTGATTCTTGCTTATACTGATTCTATTGATTGTTTTATTAATTTCTTTTGATTTTTTGGGGTAGAACACACTTTAGGTTTTTATTCTTTGTGTACATCACTACAAATGTGTACTAACTTCTCGTGAACAAGTTCCTGTGTGAAAATAAAGTGCTTTACAAAAGTCATGTTTTTTTAAACAAGGTTTTTACTATTGCCTGCTATTTATTGGCAAACAATTCAGTAACTGCCCCTGAGAGGACAAGTAAGTATTTGTGAAACACAAGCAGGCCCCAACCGCCCCCCAAATTCATAGGGGTATAAAGCGATGACGGACACACGGACGGACACCCCAAACCTATAGGCCCCGAAGGGTTGGGGCCTAATAAGCAAGTGCAAAAGCTATTTCCAGAACTCTTCCTCTAATAGGAATTTTTTTTGTCAGAGTCGACCCTACTCGACAAAAAACCCCAGTCCAGACCAACAAACAAAAGATCAAAGATTCTAGACCTATGACTGCAGCCTTATAAACAGGAACACATTTTTTTCATACGAGTTCTTCAAATACAGCAATTTGTTCTATTACAAGAGTCAAATCACAGTTTTCTAATCCCAGAGAGCTACAAACTACTACAAAATCATTTTTAATAAAAATTTAACAGTACAATTGGTTAAATTACAACCAATTGGTTAAATTACAAATTTCTTTACTAATTGCATTACATTACTATGGCCTATAACAAGAATGTCGTTGTGAATTGCGCAGCTTCTAGTTTCCAAATAAACATGGAATAACCGACACCAAACGTTGTTTTCACATTAAAAG
Organism: Protula sp. h YS-2021; assembly: GCA_949752745.1. Taxonomy (NCBI): domain Eukaryota; kingdom Metazoa; phylum Annelida; class Polychaeta; order Sabellida; family Serpulidae; genus Protula; species Protula sp. h YS-2021. Next base: position 105,984,934 of record OX457026.1, read on the forward strand.
AACACATTTTCCGTTTAGCCAATTTCGTTTCATGTTTCCCTCCTCTTACATTTTGGTTTTCGTTATTGAAAATCGTTGGCCGGGTGTGGAGGGGCAAATTGTACAAGGATAAAAATATGCCATTGAGAAATAATTGGCAAAATATAAATGTGTTCTTTTAACGTCACAACTATAAGCCACGTAATTCACCTAATCGTACTGCAATTGTTCCTTTTTTTAATCCTGATTTTATTACTAGCCTCTTGGCTAGTGGTCTTGTTTCGGGCCCAGCACTGAATGCATCCCTAAAAAAGTTACTGTCCTGTCGGTTGGTGGTAGTCACCCTTGTACGAGGGGATGAAAACGAATGGTTACAGTACCAGGGAGACAAATGATTACAGCAGATCCAAATTGGCGGAAATGAAAAGAACATTTTGTGGCAAATTTGCATCTTGCTTATTCAGTTTAGTTAGAATTTAAACTTTTGTTCTCGCCAGTTACCATGTTTCCTAAACAGTTCTATCTCCCATCCCTCGTAGATACAAATAAGTGGTGAAACTGAAAAGAGCATCTTCCGTGGCTGAAAACAATTGTTATTTACTAAACATTGTAAAATAAGGAATATTTGAGTCGCAAGGGTTGACAAATGGGCATCTGGCTTATTAAGTTTGATCATTTATTTGGATCTGCGAGGGAGGGGAGACAGAGCTGTTGAGGGGATGTGGCAATTGGTGAGAACAAAATGTTCAATTCTAACGACAAGTTTCTACTTCTAGCAACGCCTCTCCAGTCTGTTCTTGTAATATACTCATTTCATTTTTGTATTTTATATAACCCAATTCGTACTTTCCTTTGAGGTGCCGATTTGACTGCAATTTTCTTGGGATAAATTACAAAGAAATGATAAGGGATAACCACCACAATTCTAATTTCTTTTTAACATACACACATTATATGAACAATCGTGTTTTAACAACCCCTATGCTATTTTAAAAATTAATTAGAAGTTTTAACAAATGGTGATAAGTTTCAATTTTGTTTAAGTTCCGAGTGTGAGTTATATTTCTTTTATATTTTTCTACAATTTCTTTCAATTTTTACTCGCAGTCGAAATAAAAAAATCTTGTACATTTTATTCGAAACACCAAGTGTGATAAGCCAATTCGTACTTTCGAGTGTTTTCGATTCGAGGTGTTGTTTCGACTGCAATTTTTTTGGGATAAATTATTAAGAAATTATAAGGGAAAAACATCAAAATTCTAATTTTCTTTCAACATGCACACCTTCAAATTTATAAAGCCATAACTTTAAACTATTTTACATATTATTCAGTCCATTTAATTGACAACATGTAAATATTTTTCATGCAAATGGAAGTTTGTTTAATTTTGCCATTTTTTTCTGTCATTTCTTTATATCCTTATCCGAACTAGGTTCAGTTGAAACGCAAAAAGTTTTCGGCAAAAGTCAAAGTACGAATCTGCTTATTGCAATTTCACGTACTTCAAATTATTTTTTACTGTACACTATGTTTTCGGTTGCAATGAATGATAAATGGATAATTAAAATAAATAAAACAAATAGATTAGCATTCTGTTGTCACCAATTATGATCTGCTCTGGTCAATTTTCTCTCACAGGTTGACGGGATCGAAAATATTGGGCGATAATAAGGGGTGACAAGGTAATCAGACAAATAAAGGATTAGGATATCACTTGCCATATTATTATTTTATAATGACAAATTACGGGCATTTCAACATATATATTTAATATGAAACTTAGAATAAAATGAAAAAAAAACGCATTCTTGTTTTCTTCACTGTTCAAAGGTGGCGCCACATTTTCCGGTTTATAATTTTCATTTGTTATGGTCAGACAGTGACACAATTTTCTTCGGTCACTTTTCTCGCCAATAGGAATATACAATGCGTACACAATAAGGGCACCTAGTAGGACGGTTTCTGTCGCCCCTCACCTGGATACCTGGACATCTATACTTCCGAATGTTCAACATCTGGCTGTAGTAGGGGGAAAATGGGTGTTCTACGCCAGTCAATCATCGTGACGTCATCAATCACGTGACATCATCAAGCCCAACCCCTACCCCTGATACCGACTGTCAATCACCAATCATCAGCACCCCCCCCCCCCAGAACATAGTATGTCAGACACCCCTAATACTAACCCTAACCCCAATAACACCTGTCAATCATCGTGACGTCAGACCCCCCTGGAAATACTATGTCAGAACCCCCTAAAATCCTAACCCTAATAACACCTGTCAATCATCGTGACGTCATCAATCAATAATTGTGACGTCGGACTCCCCTAGGACATATTATGTCAGACCCCTACTCCCCTGGAACATACTATATCAAACCTACCTCCCTAGGACACAGTATGTCAGACATCTCCCTACGAAATTAGGAACTTAGAAATCAAACTGGCGCGAAAACCTGGGATGTATAAAAGGACGTCTAAGAACAAATTTCAGGATTTCAGTTCAAGCAATTAATACGACAGCAATGGTAGCCAGTTCAGTATGGACTACACCAGTCCCCTGTCTTGAATGCAATGTGGAATTTCCATCTGTGGAATTGTTTAAAACACATACATGCACACAAGCTGAGATAAAAACTACAGGGAAACATGCTCCTAACAAGTTTGCTAACGTCCGCGCGGGAGCGGATCTTATATCTGCAGTTAAACGTGCTCATGAAGAGCTTGATAAGTAGAAACCTGCAAAGAGACAAAAGATGGGACAAGGCTTAGTCTTGGTAAAAAAAAACGCGACGAAAAAATGGTGTGAGTCCGAAAATGGAACGGATTTGCTGCTTGTAATGCGACAGCAAGAGAAGTGAATCTAGGCACATTGTTGGATACCTTAGACCGTGGAATGAAATGGTACATTGTGGTGTATGCACTTTTCAAGAAAATGACGGCGAATGCACAAGGTGTCATGACAAGTGGACAATGCCAATATAAGTAGTCCTTCGTATGCAGCATACAATCCAGAGGATATTGAAAAGGACTTCCAGAAGCCTATAAAGAATTGTTTACCAATTTTGACAAATATGAGCGACAAGGCTCTGGTTGGGTGCTGGATGAAATACTGTACATTGATGTACATACAGCTCCGTTGGCGCCTCTGGAAGCGAGCAGTTTTATCCCTCAGCCGAAGAAGGTGAAGAATACGAAGGGTGTGTTAAACATTCAGAATGAAGACAACAAGTGTTTTGTATGGTCCGTTTAGGCTCACCTTCACCCTTCAACAAACGACAAGCCACAACGTGTCAATCAATACAAGCCATTTGTAAAGTAATTAAAGGTAGAGGATATGACATTTCCCACGCCAACTACCGACATTCCAAAGATTCAAAAGGGAGAACGATGTGTCCATCAACGTGTTTGGATATGAACAAGATGTGGTTGTTCAGATGCAACTCAGCCGAAACGTCAGCGCTAGAGAAATAAACTTACTTTAATTAGTAGTGATAACAAAAGGCATTATAGTCTCATCAAGAATTTCAGCAGAATTATGTTTTTTTTCAATCAATCTATCAATCAATCAAATGTTTGTTTCTGGATCAACAATATTGAAATGAATTAACAGTACATAGATTTTTGAATTTATAATATATGATACAGAAAAGGAAGCAAGCAAAAGCAAAAGCTTGTTGAACGCTTGCTCTATACCCCAGATATTATTAAAGCCAACTAAACATAAACATTCTTTAATATACATTGATCGCTAAGCTAGGACAACTGGAATAAACATTTAGAGTTATTAATAGAAACATATACAGCATACACCAAGCAAAGTACAATTTGTTAACAAAATATGTTTGTAATAATTGAAGTATCATGCCTGACTAAATGAAGCTTTCATGATCAACCGCTTATTCATTGAGAATGTAATATGACAATAAGTATTTCTTTAGTTTTTTTCTTAAATAATAGGATAGAACAAAGGTTTTCAAAATCTTTTGAGAGCTTATTCCACCACTGTGTTCCTGTTATTCTCAAACAGTATGTTTTCAGAGTGGTTCTAGAGTAAACATGATTAAAGTTACCGAACTGTCTCGTACTTCTTACACCAGACACTGTACTGAAATAAAGTTGAACATTTGACGGTAACGAATAAGTCTTTGCTCTGAACATTATAAGGAGGGTTTTAAATTCAACAAGGTCAAACAATTTAAGAACATTTGATCTACCGAACAGATAACTGGTATGTTCAAACCTACCAACACCATTAAGAATTCTTACAGCTTTTTTTGTAACTTGAAAACTGGCATAACATTTGTTGCATAGGTATTACCCCAAATCTCCAGACAATAAGACATATATGGAAGAAAAAGAAAACAATAAATAATAAACAATGCACCATAATCCACAAAATAACTAACCTTATACATAATTGCGATACATTTACTAAGTTTAGAGCGGACGCGATTTATATGTTCTTTCCAGTTAAGCTTTTCATCGATAATGACGCCAAGAAATTTCGTGGATGTTACCTTTGAACTCTTTTCACCACCCAGAAAAATTTTGATATCACACTTATTAAACTTAGAAAAACCAAAAACTATGTAATTCGTTTTATTAACATTTAGTGATAATTTATTTATTTTAAACCAACGATTTAGCTTTTCTAATTCACAAGTAATACTTTCACACATTGTGAATAAATCACGGCCGGTGAAAATATATTGGTATCATCTGCGAAGAGTATAAACCTGAGAAGTTTTGAAACATTTATCATGTCATTAATATATCAAATGAAGAGTTTGGGACCCAGAACGGATCCCTGAGGTACACCACAAAGAACATGTAATACATTGGAAAAATCATCATTTATTTGTACAAACTGTTCTCTTTCAAAAAGTTAACTTCTAATCAAATTATTAGGAACACCGCGAACACCATAAAAATTTAGTTTTTGGAGAAGTAGTTTATGGTCTATTGTGTCGAATGCCTTTATGAGGTCTATAAACACTCCTACGGTTAAATGTTTTTTGTCAATAGAGGATATTAATTCTTCAACTAATTCAAGTAAGGCTAACGAAGGTGATCTATTAGATCTAAAACCATACTGATTTTCTGTCTTATCGATCAAAGCATAAGGGTACAGCTTTTTATCATTTCAACTGTCTTCATGGGCTTATACCACAAGATCTTTTATACAAGCATCGTGAAGTGTGTGACAAGCATGGAGCGTAACGTTTATCATTCCCAAATGGATCTATCATAAAGTTCAAGAATGTAGCCCTACAACAGCAAGCACCTTTTGTGATTTATGCCGACTCTGAATGTTTCACGGAAGTGCGTGAAGGGGACAGGTATCAGCATCATCGTCCAAACAGCTTTGCTTATGTTGTTGTTAGCCAGTACGACACACATGCGCCAGTCGTGTATCGAAGAGACAATGCCGTGAAGGTATTTTTAGACCATATGGTTTACGAACGTGATCGTATTGTGTATTGTTTAGAGCAGTCAAAGCACATGATGATGACCCGTGAGGACGGAGAGAATTTTAAGAACGCCGTCGATTGCTACATTGGCCACGAGCCTCCAGGAGCTTATCGCGTGAGAGATCATAACCACGTCAATGGCAAATACCGCGGAGCAGCGCATAATGAATGCAGCTTGCAATTTCGACTTAGAAAGGATCGACAGGGGGATAAAGATTCTTTTATCATTCCTGTGTTTTTCCACAATTTGCGAGGCTATAACAATCATCTGATCATTGAGGAAATTGGGAAGTTCAAAGATGAAACACTTACAGTCATTCCAAACACCATTGAGAAATATATTGCTTTCACCATGTGCAAGCTTTCAGTTTATGAGTACCTCTCTACAGAAGTTGGTAACCAACCTCACGGCAGAAGGTTAAGATAACTTCTACAACATGACTTCTCACAACCACGATAGCGACGAGCAAGATTTGCTGCTGAGAAAGGGAATGTACCCCTATTATTACGTGGACGAACCATCCACGTTTGCTGAAACGAGGCTACCCTCAAAGGACAAGTTTTACAGTCAGCTCAGCGAAGAGGGCATTAGCGATGAGGATTATGCTCACGGGCAGAAGTTGAGGGATACATTCAACTGTACCACATTCGGTGAATACTACGACCTGTACCTGTAATTGGATGTGTTGCTGCTAGCAGACGTGTTTAAAATTTTTGTCAAGTATGCCTAAACACGTATGAATTGGATCCTGCCCATTATTATACAGCGCCAAGACTGTCGTTGGATGCTATGTTAAAAGCGACAAAGGTGAAGTTGGAATTAATCACTGACATTGATATTTACCAAAGGATTGAACAAGGCATATGTGGAGGAATATCTGTGATGACGCACAAGTGCGCGAAAGCAAATAACCCCTATGCATCAGATTATAATTCTGAGATGCCAAACAACTACCTGATGTACCTCGACACAAACAACCTGTATTGCTGGGCCATGTCACAAATCATGCCACCAAGTGGATTTATGTGGGTGAGTGAGCCCAAATCCCTAAACTTCATGGATGTGTCTGAAGATGACGACATTGGATACATTTTGGAAGTGGATTTGGAATACCCACATTCAATCCAGGATCGTCATAATCACTACCCAGTGGCTCCAGAACGGAAATGTGCTGGAGAATTGCCATAGTGCAGTCAGAAGCTGAGGAAAGATCTGAACATAAAAGACAAACCTAGTGAAAAGCTCATTCCCAACCTATGTAACAAGAAGAAATATGTGCTTCATTACAGGAATTTTCAGCAGTACATCTCACTGGGTTTGAAAGTCACCAAAGTACACCGTGCCATCATGTTTGAACAGAGTGAATGGTCTTCAAAATATATTACCTTAAACAGGGAAAAGAGAAAATTGGCCAAGAACCCATTTGAGAAAGACTTCTTCAAACTGATGAACAAATCTGTGTTTGGCAAAACCATGGAAAATGTGAGAAAGCAAATCAATGTTGAACTTATCCACAACGAAAAGCGATTGAAGAAAGTCGTAGCCAAGCTTTCTTTCTACAATTACAATAACATTCATGCAAAGTGGATTTTCTTCTGGATAAACAAATTCAAGTTGTCTTCACCATTCTCGACTTCAGCAAAGTTCTTCTGTTTGATTTTCATTACACAATGACCAAGTATCCCAATACGAAGTTGTTATTCAGCGACAAAGACAGTCTATATTATGACATAGAAACGGAAGATGTCTACAAGGATATGCAGCAAGATGCTGACTTGTACGACACAAGTGATTATCCGTCAGAGCATTTCCTGCATTCCAGTACAATCAAAAAAGTGCTTGGGAAAATAAAGGATGAGACGGCAGGCCTCCCCACTAAAGAGTTTGTTGGACTCAGACCGAAAACGTATAGTTTAATGTATGGTGGGAAAGAAAAACATACAGCAAAAGGCATCACTCGAGCTTGTGAAAGACGCGTTTAACAGGTGCAGTATAGAGATAGTTTGTTCAACCAAACTCAAAGGATGGTTACAGCACATATTATTCGAAGTCATGACCACCAGCTTTTCTCGGCGAAGTTGAGGAAAATAACCCTCTCCCCATATAACGACAACCGGTACGTGTTGAATGATGGCTATTCCACCTTGGCGCATGGACATTACAAGACAACACTATAAAGGGGGAGGCTCTCCAATGTAAGAGTTATTTGAGGTGTGGACACTGAAGCGTTAAAATGGAAGTGAAATCAAGCCGTAAGAGATCTGTAACTGATAAGGATACTCTTGCTGGTACAATCAAGGACTTAAAAGTGAGAAATTCCACCCCCACCACCACCACCACCACCACCCCACCAAGAAATTGAAAGTGGAGACCCTACTACCACCACCACCACAGTCGTGCGAGGGAATGCTTTCTCTGGGAAATGGAAAGTACATTAAAATTATGAAACAAAGCAATGAAGGAGTGGTGAACATTCGCAAGTACCTCAGAGATGAGGGGTCTGGAAGAAACCGTCCTACGACAAAGGGTATTTTGCTGACAGTGCCTGAACGGAAAATGTTGAAGAAGCAGGTGAAAGAAGTGGATAAAAGGCTTCGAAGCCAAGGAGACAGCTCATAAAGTGTACGTACTGCCAGCATGAAAGCATTAGTGTTTAAAAACGGTGTTTAATTCAGTGAAAATGACTTGAATGAAGTTATTATAAATTCTGCCTATCGGTTTAAACCTGAAGTGTGGAAAAACTTTAAAAACATACCGTTGATAGTACTTGGGTTTAAACGCAAGCATGAAAATAATGTTGAAGTGCTAGTGACTGAAAAAGATACATCAAACATGCGTGTCAGATTCTGGAAAACTGTTATGCAGGATTATCCAGAGAATTATAATGGAATTATGCCAGATACTCCATTTACAGCATTGATTGACTTTGATACGAAGAAATGGCACGCAGTTTTACAATTCCTAGAGGTCATACAGCATCCGCTCTTCACCATCATCCGAGCATAAAAATGCCTTCGCAAACAAGGATACAGCTCATAGTTGATGCTACTGTTAAACTAGATGGAAGACTTTTGATCGGATTATGAACTCACTACAGATCACTTCTCTTATCTGAGAAACGAATGTGATAACAGTGTGCTAAGACATTTTGGAAAGTATATCATGCTATCACCTGAAGCACAATCCGTGTTGAAGGATAATCTACATTACCTGAGGATACCTGGCTTTCTCCTTATACTCTCAGATGATATAGAAGTGCGTGTTACTGAGAGCTGTCTAGACGTATTTGCACGATTCCGCCAGTAACAGATTACAGAATGTTACAACTACATCGCCCTCAACACAGTGGAATGGTGCGCTCTGTTACAAGCATTGGATTGGAAAGAACGTGACACTTAAATTCAAAGAGGATTTGAAAGTGCAACTCATGCGGGGTACCAAGTCCATTGAGCTGACACATCCAATGTGGGTTATGGTAATGGACAACATATTTTAAAATGAATGAACATGGATATGAACTGAAACAGTCTGAACATGAAAATGTTAAAATAATAAAGTTAGTAATGCACAGTATTATGTGAGTTTTCATAGCATTTACCAACGTGGGTATATGTCTATGATAAATATATTAATTTAGATTGTAATGAATGGCATTAGTTTGTCAATGTATTGAAAGTTATGTGTTTGTAAAAAAAATGTATTGGAAAAAAGTTTAATGTAAAATAATTGTTGAGTTGGAATAAAAAAGAAAGGATTTTGTTGAAATGTAAATAATTTGTTTTTTTTGTAACACAATAAAAAAGAAAGTTGTATAAAATTGTTATGCTATATTAATTATAATAAATGAGATTGACAACTACCCAAAAAGCAACTTAACTGATACAACTATATATGCAAACATCATCAATAAAACAATGGTTTATAATGTCTATATACAAAATCCTTTACTACAAAATCACCATGACCTCTTCTCAGTACAATACATCAATGATTTCAACAGGATTATGACCTTGAGCTCTTTGAATAATATAATACACGCAATAAAATCCACATGTAGATGATATCGGTGTTTGTAATGGAACTGAATTATAAATGAAATTAAACTTTAAATACTTATTCAAACGACTGCCTATAGGTAGAAGACATAAGAGTCAAAATATTTTGTAGGGTCTTTGTCAAAATAAAATAAAACACGCCTTGAAACAAGTCGTTTGTCATGACATTATGGGTCAATATTGCATCTATCTGCTTCGTGGTCATGACTGGTAGTCCAATCGAATGCTGCGATTTGCACTTATTTCAATGTTGTTATCAAATTCAGCATAAACTATAACATTAACTGTATTTTGCAAGGCACCGGCAAAATTCATCTCTAGCCGAAAGTTTCAATGCTTGATAAGGGCGTAATGATCATCACCATCATAATCAGGTGTTAATTCGAAAGTAAATAAAGCATAACTCTAGGCAAATCTTCTCGTTTTAAGATGGAACTTTTCTCACCATTCAATTTATCAAAAGATTTGTAAAGAGTTTCAAAAGCGTCAAGATATTTTTCCCGAATAATGTTGAGCTTGAGAGGTTTGGATAGGACTGGTTCAGAATCAGTGTAAAACTGCATGTAGTTAAGATTTAAATGTTTAAATTGTATGGATTTCTTAATGCTGTTCCAGCAAAGGATTCATTATGAACCATTCCAATGACAATACGTTTTGGTAATTGACCCAAAAAGATGTTATCTTTCACAAAAGATTGAAATCCAGCTGGAATGGCCAAAATTTTACATTCTTTTCTAGTAATAGGAAACTTGGCAGGAGTTTTTCATCGATGCATCTGTATGTCCTAACTGAATACCTGGACTTGCCCTCACTTTGCGGATGGTTAAAAACGCATCTTTTATTTCTACCTTAGAGGTATTATTTGCAGCCATTAATACATTTTCATATTTTTGTCTATGGAAACGCAATTTCATACTGATGCCATTATGAAGATACCGATCCTGCTCAAACAATCTATTCTTAAAGCACCTGTAAGCATAAACTCACGGCTTAGACCCGTATACAAATAACGATTATGTGAACCACTATTTCTTGCTACAGCTAATGCACCACCCTCAAGATTTACATGAAAACCTGTTACATACTTTTCATGATTGGGTCTTTTCACCTCAGGAGCATTCATTAATCCAGCAGTATCTTTATAGAGCGCTCAGAATTAAGACTTTCTTCCGAGTCATGAATGAGGTGAGAAATGATGCTGGTATAACAATGGATATTGTTACTGTGTGAAATCAATCGATCATTCAGAAATAATTCAATATTAGACCATAACCCATTGAACAAATCATTGATGCATGACACTTTATCATCCATACCACACACTCTTATATGCGGCATGCAATATGAAGTCCACTGTTCTTTAAAAATGAATATTCTTCGGTACTTGCAGGAATGTAAATGTCTGTTGGAGCACACTTTCTAATGGTATCGAGTGGTTGATAGTCTACATTATAACTTTTTTCTACAGCAGTTTGTGTTGGTGGTATGTGAAACCATTCCAATAAAGAAAGATTACATTGACATGAATGATTATGAATTAAAGACATTTTTTGTTCAAAAGGTATCTTTCTTATGTTTTCTTCATGTTATCCCTCCAGCTGCCTTTCGCCTTCTGACATGTTTTGTCGGTTGCACTTTCTTTTCTTCTAATACATCGCCAACCATACTGTGCTACTCGACCCGTGACATCTTTCGCGACATCTTTTGCAGCCTTTTTAAGATGTGGTGCAACGATTTTAGTCCCTGCCTTCAGCAGTGGAATAGCTTTGCAAGCCAATGATCCCAGTATTAAACCAATACCATCTCCATATTGTATTCGCGCTCCTTTGAATCATGGCAAATCCCCACCCACATGACAAAAAAAAAATGGCTACGGTATGCAGATGGATCGTGTATGTATGCTTTTATAACGCTTTTTGTCGAAAATAAAGTTTACACATGACTTTCCCGGTTTGAAATGAAACATTATGACCTGTTTGCTCCTTAATATTCATTTCTATTATATCAAATTTTGATGTGTTCACAGGGGCGTAATGAGGTTCCAACCAGTTGTGTCATTTCAGTTGCCTTTTCACGAGTTCGTTTCCCACGTAAAGGTTTATTCACTTTCCCTTTGATTACACCATAGTTTCCCTTCTTTTCTAACAACATTTTATATTCGTATTCAGGAATGAAGACCATTTTCAAAGTATGTTTCATTTTAACAGCAACTGAGCTAACAAGGGTAATGCAAATTTTGCAATAGCTCCATTGAATCCTCCTTTCTGATTGACCAACTTCTTTTTTCTTCGAAGTGATATCTTCCTATCTGCCAGTGTTCGTTGGGTATGACCCTCACGCTTGAATTCCTTAAACCTTTTTGAGCTTAAGGGTAAATGTTCTCGCAATATATTCAAACAAATTTCAAACAAGCTAGTTAATTCCTCCTTAGTAGCTTGCTGTAGCAAGGATTTACGTTGTTTAGGTCCACTGCGTGGAAGCATGTGAAGAAAAGGTTGGTTACTTCGAATACGTTTAGACATCTTGGCTGCGAATGGTCAAGTGACTTGGTTCTTGTTCATACGCTACTTTAGTAACATGCACATAATGTGTATTTTTTGGTAAAATACCTGTTCGAATACGCAATTGATCATTTGTCTTTGGTTTTAAGTCAATGAATAAATAGCCATGAGGTTTGCTGGTAGCATCCAGATAGGCTTCTAAGGGACTTTGAGATTTTTCAGGATACATTTGCCGCTCTAATGTAATTATGTGTTGACTGTCTCTAGGATTTTTAAACAGAATGATGTAATGTGTATTCAAACTAATATTTCGCATTTCTCTACCATGGTGGAATAAATTATGCACAACAAAATGATGCTTAGATTTTGATGACTGCTGCCAACACTAAAGTGGCGTGTCATACGCTCTTCACTATGACATTTAGTCATCAGGTCGTCAAAGATGAGTAAGTTTGGTATTTTTGGTTTCGGGTTAAAGCATGTCGTCTGGAATGCCTTGGTAAAATTCCACACTTTGTACAAAGGCTGATCTGCTGCATAGAACTATAGAGTGGTTTTTTGGAGAGGGATTAATTAACTTTTTGGCCTAGAATTTCCTTGACCAGAGATGGTTTACCACTACCTATAGGTCCAGAGACAAACTTGTGAATGGATGCTTCATGTTTGAATGTCTGTTTCTTTCACCCAACTGTTAAACTTCTTTGGCCAGCCTAACCACTTGACAAATAATTCTTTAACACCTTGTCATTTTCGTGTTTTCAAGATCTTTTCAATTAAGTAGATGGATTCAATATATTTTGTCACTTTCTGCAGTTCTTTCTCACAGAAATGTCCATTAATATCTTCATTCATAAAGTCTTTCACACGATACAAATGTATTCCTTGCTTCTTGCCGTTGAAACATATATTTCATGTGGAAAATGAGAGCACGTTGACCAATTTTAAATTTGTAGGTTTTTTCTTCTTCTTCTTTGATGTTAATTTCAATTTGTTTACATACATATACTTCCACACTTTAGATTCATTTTTCTTTCGAATATCTGCAGGAGTATACTTAATAGGGAGAGAGCCATTACGTCTATGGTTGTAATTGTACACCAGTTCTGGAACGATGTCCACATAGCGATAGGTTTGGTTTTGTAGGAAATACCGATACATCATTCCCTTTAGAGTACGAATGGCTCTCTCAGCAAAGTTATCCTTGGTTTCGTTCTTTTTTGTATAGGCATTGTTATGGCTTGTGTGACGCTGGTATGTAATTTGTCGGGTATTGGCTGCACCCACAAATATTTGGAAAACACATCAATGGAAACCAATAAAAAGCGCGTGTCATCACTATAGGAGGCTATGTTTCCCATGTCAGCCAAATCAATATCCAACATGTCATCAATTCCACGTGTAATGACACGTGGAATTGATGACATGTGGGATATTGTAAAACCTGTATTTTACAATTTTATAGGTTGTAGTAAAGTGAATGCATCTTGATCCTGAAACCATTTCTTCACTTTGGAATGAGTAATTGGTTGATTATGATTTTTCAATATGTGATAAAGTTTGTAAGGACCAAGAAATGCTCCAGGTTGGCCAGCTTCAAAGTAAATATTGGTTAAGTAGTCTTTCCACGTCGACATGTTAACACAAAATGAACACCACTTGTCAACATATCTTACATTTTTATTCGCCTCACAACTCAATCAACATATCTTACAATTTATTCTTTTCACAAATCAATCATAGACACAATGGTGTGAATAATTGGAGTCCATTGATCTTCAATGTACACAAACCAACTACTTAATTCATCAAATATTACTGCATTTACACCATATTTCTCTAAACGGTTATTTGGATTGTCAAACACTTTATCTAAATGAATATAATATTAACTTCATTCCAATATGTATAAACACAAGTGAAATGACAAGTCTGTTCTTTACACTCTTGATTTTGACAAGCAGGACATATTTAACATGCAAATTGTTTTACAGCTAATAACATTTCTTCACAATATGCTTTTTGCACAATATATTGTCTCAATGTAATGTCTGCCATTATACTGCAATATAGATTAACCACTGCCTCACTTCATCAAACAGTCATGGACCAAACCGAGCAAATTAAAATGCTGCTTTCACATCAAACTCCTCAGCTCCTTCAATGTCTGAAAGCACACACTCTTTGATGAAATTCTCACGTAAGTTTGGCAGGTTCAACGTTGAATGAGCAAGTTCCAAATAGATGTTTAAGTATTGCAGTTGTTCTTCAGAACCAAAACGCGCCAGTTCACTTATCATGTAGTCCACGTACTTCTCCTTGAAATACGTTTCTACGTCCATCCTTTCTTCACATCTCCGTAGTGGTTGAATAATATTTGTTAACAAACACGTCTGCACACTTTGAGCAAATGGTTTTCCGAAAAGTCTAAGTTTACTATCCAGATACTGTTAGAGAGCCACACTTGTTGCAGAAGTTGTCTGGTTCACACATCTTGCAATCGTACTTGTGACAGTGACAATCATAATCACTGGCATATTCGTAAGCACCACAATATTCACAGGTAAGTCCAAGCTGATTCTGCACATTCATATTCTCCAATTGAACTTCAGCCAGTCTTTTCTTGGATAATTTTGACACCTTCATCCGATTGTTCTTTTGCAGTTTAATGACAGTTTTCTTGCCCTGACATTAAGTATATGGTTCAGGTTTGGCGAATAAGACTGAGTTGATGTTATCCATCTCCTGAAGCATTGTCTTCCATTCACCATCATTCATGTTGAAGAAATACTTGTATACTGTCCCTTCAAACAGTGATGTGCGCACAAAACTCACATAGCGCATGCTTTATTATGAAATGACTTCAAGCCACTTCGTTTGCGTGAAGTACAGTTTGAAGCCAATGTTGCGCAAATTTCTCAAGTTCGGACACACAATCTTCCACAAGGATAGCGCTAAAGCAAGCCATTTATCTTTACGTTTGGCCCATGTTCCCCATGCTCCACAGTAATGTTGAAGTTCACACTAATTTTAAAGCTACTTGTCTTCTCCATGGCTACACTTTAAATGCTGACTTGGTCCTCCCCTTTTATACAGTAAAATCGTGGAGTCAACTCGTTGAAAGCATCAAGAAAGGCTGTTGGATGCAAAGAGCATTGGCATGTGAAATGTCCTTTTTTATAGAGGCAGGCGATCATATTATGCTGTTTAATGCGCTCTTCAGGGTATTTGAAACCATGAAGCATGGCCTTTACACATTTGAAATCGCGACCCTCATCAACACACTTTAGCACCTCCCACACCAGGTCTTAAAATGCTCCTCATAAAGGCTTCTAAAAAGTTGGACGGAATGTCTCGTCATGGCCTCACAGGTATATGTACGTGTCTTTGTTGAAAAAGCCTTCTTCGCATAAGCACCATAAAATGTCAGTATAGTTAGAGGAAGCATTGCCCGAAAGTTCCGTTTCAACAGCTTGACATCTTTGTGGCTAACAGGTATTGTCTTACTAGACTTGACCCTTCGTCATCATCATCATCATAATCATCATCATCATCATCATCATCATCATAATCGTCGCTTAACATAGCCTCTTCTTCAGCAAGATGCTTCATATTGGTGTTACCATATACACGCGCATTTGCAACCAAGAAGGGGTAGTCGGGTCCCCAGGGATCTGGCATTCTTTGCTACACTGCTCGAACGTCTGACGGAGCGCTTAACGCTTCCTCCAAGGCTTTTTAGAGTCTGTCATTGCAGCCACGAACGCATCAATCTTTTCCATAGTTAATATGTGTCATAAAACAACCCTTTCGTTAGCACTGAAGCAAAGCAGGTCATCAGTGTCTGTGTTAATAGCTGGAAGTATATTCAGCTGCGTTTCCATGATGTCTTGACGACGTAATTACCTTTTCAGAGTAGTTACGAAATTACAGTTCTGCGCCAGGAAGTGACGTCATACTGTCTGGACCGGAAGTGACGTCATTCTGTCTGTTTTTGACGTCATTCTATCTGCTTCAGTTTTTGGATGGAGCGCGCGCGTTTTGGGATGACGCTATGATGAAGGGTAAACGTCACAGCAGAGTGTGCGTAAACGAAACATCATTTTATTTTCGTAATTTGATTTGAAATGACGGACTTCCGTTGAAGTGTGGAACTTTTTGTTTGAAAGGAAGGAAGAAAATGTTTATTGGAGGCTTGTGAGGGTGTTTATTTTTTGAAAAAAAGCTTACATGAGTTCAAGGCGACGACACCATAAAGTGCCTATTGGAAGGTAAGGTTCATTTTTTTAAAGCATTTCCCACACTCTCTCTCCCCGCGAACATATACTAACACCAGGGCAGAGGGTTTCATTTCATAAGCCCCCTCATAGGTATGTTAACTCCCCGCCAGATGCAGGGCAACAATGGCAGCCATTTCAGTAAGTGGTTTTGCTGTATGCATATTTGTAACATGTCGCCATTTTAACTGTGTAAAAAGTGAAAAAGTGGGATAACTTTCGTTATAGTTGACCGATTTGCATGAAAATTTTACTGTGTGATTCAGTTTCATGTAAAGTTGTGTTTTAAAGTAGTCACAGGCTATTTGCACAGGTGGCTGTATGCATAATGTGACATGCCGCCATTTTAACTTTGCAAAAAGTGAAAAAGTGGGGATAACTTCCGTTATGGTTGACGGATTTGCATGAACGTTTCACTATTTGATTCAGTTTTATGTAAAGTTTTAATATTCAGTGGTTATAGGCTATTTACGCCGGTGGCTGTGTGCATCATGGATTCACCTTAAAATGTTAACTTAAAAGTGGAATAACTTTTGTTATAGTTGGCCGATTTGCATGAAAGTTTCACCGTTTGATTCAGTTTTGTAAAATGTTTTGCTATTAAGTATCACAGGCTATTTGTGCATGTGGCTGTATGCATAATTGTAACATGCCACCATTTTAACTTAAAAATGAGATAACTTCCGCTTTAGTTGACCGATTTGGATGAAAATGTCACTGTTTGGTTCAGTTTTATATCTAGTTTTGTTATAATGTAGTCATGAGCTATTTTCGCAACTGGCTGTATGCATTTTTGTAACATGCCGCCATTATAACTTTGAAAAAAAGTGGAAAAGTGTTATAACTTTCGTTATGGTTGATCGACTTGAATGAAAATTTCACAATTGAATTCAGTATGATGTCTTAGTTTCCAGTAGGCGGGTTATTGGAATGGCGCGCGCCCCCACCATTCAAACATGTGTTTGAATTATTTTTTTAGGAACATATTACGTCAAACTATTGTTCAACAAGTTGTTTAACTATTGTACAACAATTGTTCAACAAGCTGTTGATCAACATTTTGTTGAACAAGTTGAACATGTTCAACATGTTCAACATATTCAACGTGTTCTTTAACATGTTGTTCAACATG
Organism: Protula sp. h YS-2021; assembly: GCA_949752745.1. Classification (NCBI taxonomy): domain Eukaryota; kingdom Metazoa; phylum Annelida; class Polychaeta; order Sabellida; family Serpulidae; genus Protula; species Protula sp. h YS-2021. Next base: position 106,002,352 of record OX457026.1, read on the forward strand.
CTGTTTAACAAGTTGTTGTTCAACATGTTGTAGTTCAAGCAAAAAATGTTCGAATGACGTCACTATGACGTCATAATGACGTCATGATGACGTCATAAAGGCGTCATGACGTTAGACTTCCCTAAGCAGCATAGCCCTAACCCTAGGCGTAGACAACATGTTCAACAACATGTTGAACATGTTGAACTTGTTGAACATACTGTTCAATATGTTCTTCAACATGTTGTTCAACAAGTTGAACATGTTCAACATGTTGTTCAACAAGTTGTATATAAGGCTATGTTGAAAGGCTTTTTCATCAGCTGAAAAGTGTATGTTGAACCGAAAGGATGTATCAATGCAACATTTGTTTGAAGTCTTACAATTGGCCACAAAGTCTGAAAAGGCACTTAAAGGATGCTCACACTTCAGAGGAAGAAGAATTGGACATAGATATGGAAAAACTTGTAAAACCTCCTATCACTGAAACTTTAGATGAGTCTTCTATGGAAAGTCAAAGCGTCAACATGACTGAAATGAATGCACATGCTTGTACAGAATGTTGTGCGTTATGCAACAGTCAAGAAACTTTGTTCAAACATATGGAACATTGTGGTGAGGGTGATGATGCCAGCAGCTCTGAAAGTGAGTCAGAAACAGACTCTGAAAGTGAGTCAGAAACAGACTCTGTTTGGTATGATATGGTTCAAGAAGTCTACGATGAATATGATGCCAAATTTCTAAAAAGGTTTCAGAATATGAAGAACAAGGGCTTGAAGATGCACGTGAAATAGCAAGTGATGACTTTCGACCCATTTATAAGCGTCGACTTAAACAACTGTTTATGAGACTATTCAAATATACCCAACGTCTAGAACAAAACGAACATTATCAAACCATTTTGCAAGACTTTAATTACTTTGTTGATGAAAAACATTACGAGTATTCAAAGGCACTAAAGGCGGCTATAAGAAGAAACGATGCATTCTTTGAAGAGCTTCTAGATGAGGAGGAGGAAGATGAAAGCAGCGACGAAGAAAGTGATATGGATGACAGTGAACAGAGAGAAGCAGATGAAGAAAAATAGACTTATTTGACTAAACTTTATAATAAAGACTTTGTAAATCAACAAATGTTATAATATTGTTATAGATTTAAGCTGTGTGTATTTAAGTGTATTAATAAAACTGTTCAACATATGTCTTGTTTTTTTTCTGAACTGACTGCTATTTCTCCATCAATTGCTTGAACTACAACATGTTGAACAACAACTTGCTAAACAACATGTTACACAACATGTTAAACAACATGTTGCACATGGTCAGCTTATTCAACAACATGTTGAACATGTTGAACATATTGAACATGTTCAACTTGTTCAACAACATGTTGAACATGTTGAACAACAGCTTGTTGAACAATTGTTGTACAATAGTTAAACAACTTGTTGAACAATAGTTTGACGTAATATGTTCCTAAAAAAATAATTCAAACACATGTTTGAATGGAGGGGACGCGCGCCATTACAATAACCCACCTATGCAAACTACTGTAAACTAAGACATCACACTGAATTCAATGGTGAAATTTTCATTCAAATCGATCAACCATAACGAAAGTTATAACACTTTTCCACTTTTTTACAAAGTTTAAATAGCGGCATGTTACAAAAAATGCATACAGCCAGTTGTGCAAATAGCCCATGACTACCTTATAACAAAACTAGATATAAAACTGAACCAAACAGTGACATTTTCATTCAAATCGGTCAACTAAGGCGGAAGTTATCTCATTTTTAAGTTAAAATGGTGGCATGTTACAATTATGCATACAGCCACGTGCGCAAATAGCCTGTAATACTTTATAGCAAAACTTTATACAAAACTGAATCAAACGGTGAAATTTTCATGCAAATAGGTGAACTATAACGAAAGTTATTCCACTTTTAAGTTAACATTTTAAGGTGAATCCATGATGCACATAGCCACCGGTGTAAATAGCCTATAACCACTGAATATTAAAACTTTGCATAAAACTGAACCAAATAGTGAAATGTTCATGCAAATCCGTCAACCATAACGGAAGTTATCCCCACTTTTTCACTTTTTGCAAAAATAAAAAAAGCGGCATGTCACATTATGCATACAGCCACCGGTGCAAATAGCCTGTGACTACTTAATAACAAAGCATTGCATGAAACTGAATCAAACAGTAAAATTTTCATGCAAATCGGCCAACTATAACGAAAGTTATCCCACTTTTTCACTTTTTACACAGTTAAAATGGCGACATGTTACAAATATGCATACAGCAAAACCACTTATTGAAATGGCTGCCATTGTTGTTTTATCAATCGTTAACTTTTTTCATGTTGTTGTTATGTGCGTGTATGCGTATGGAGACAGAGAAAAAAAATTGCCCTCCATCTGGCGGGGGGGGGGGGTAACATACCTATGAGGGGGGCTCATGAAATGAAACCCTCTGCCCTGGTGTTGGTATATGTTCGCGGGGAGAGAGTGTGGGAAATGCTTTAAAAAAGAACCTAACCTTCCAATAGACACTTTATGGTGTCGTCGCCTTGAACTCATGTAAGCTTTTTTTTAAAAAAAACACCCTCACAAGCCTCCAATAAACATTTTCTTCCTTCCTTTCAAAACAAAAAGTTCCACACTTCAACGGAAGTCCGTTATTTCAAATCAAATTACGAAAACAAAATGATGTTTCGTTTACGCACACTCTGCTGTGACGTTTACCCTTCATCATGACGTCATCCCAACACGCGCGCGCTCCATCCAAAAACTGAAGCAGATAGAATGACGTCAAAAACAGACAGAATGACGTCACTTCCGGTCCAGACAGTATGACGTCACTTCCTGGCGCAGAGCCAAAGTGGAATAGCCATCACTCATCCAATATCGCTTGTCGTCATAGGGGGGAGAGAGCCACTTTCCTCATCTTTTCCGAGAAAATCTGATGGTTATGACTTGGAATGATGTGTCCTGTAGCCATCGTTTGCGTTTGGTTGAACAAACTGTCTTTATACTGCTTATGTTTCATACGTCTTTGACATGCTCGAGTGATGCCTTTGGCCGTACGTTTTTCTTTCGGACCATACATCATGCTATACATTTTCGGCCGAAGTCCAACAAACTCGTCAATGGGAATGCCCGTCCTTCATTTTCCCAAGCACTTTCTTGTTCACGTTGGAATGCAGGAAATGATCTGACGGATAGTCACTTGTGTCAAACAGGTCGGCATCTTCCTGCATATCTTTGTAGATATCGTCCGTTTCTATGTCGTAACATAGACTATCGGTGTCGCTGAACAAGAGCTTGGTGTCGGGATATTTGGTCATGATGTAGTTGTAATGAAAGTGGAACATGAGCACTTTGCTGAGGTCGAAAATGGTGAAGCAAACTTGAATGGGTTTATCCAGAAGCAGATCCTCTTTGCGTAAATGTACCGCGGTTAAATCTTCGTTGAAAATTCTAAATTGGTGGAATGAAGGTTTGGCTACAAGTTTCTTGAACCGCTTTTCCTGGTGAACAAGTTCCACATTCATACGTTTTCTCACATTTTCTATGGTTTTGCAAACACAGAGTTGTTCATCAATTTGAAGAAGTCTTTCTCAAACGGGTTCTTGGCCAACTTTCTCTTTTCCGTGTTCAAGTAGATGTATTTTGCCAACCATTTGCTCTGTGCAAACATGATGGCACGGTGCACCTTAGTAACTTTCAATCCCAGTGAGACATATTGTTGTAAATTTCTATAATGAAGCACATATTTCTTCTTGTCACACAAGTTGGGAATAAGCTTTTCACTAGGTTTGTCTTTCATGTTCAGATCTTTCCGTAGCTTCTGACTATGTTTTGACAACTCTCCCACTTTGATACTTTTCCGTTCTGGAGCCGCTGGGTAGTGATTATGACGATCATGGATTGAATATTTGTATTCTAAGTCCACCTCTAAAATGTATCCAATCTCGCCATCTTCATCCACATCCATGAAGTCAATAGATTCTGGCTCGCTCACCCACATAAATCCACTTTCTGGCATGCTTTGTGACATGGCCCAACCGTACAAGTTGTTTGCATCTAGGTACACCAAGTAGTTGGTCGGTTTCGTGGGATCATAATCTGCTACGTAGGGGTTATTTGCTTTCGCATACTTGTGTGTGATGACAGATATTCCTCCCCGTAGACCTTGTTCAACCATTTGGTACATGTCGATGTCGTTGATCAATTCCAACTTCACCTTTGTTGCTTTTAACATGGCATCCCACGACAGTCCTGGCGCTGTATAGTAGTGAGCAGGATCCAATTCATACGTGTTGAGACATACGTGACAAAAGTTTTCAAACACGTCAGCCAGCAGTAACACATCCGATTTCAGGTATAAGTCATGATATTCGCCAAATGTAGTACAGTTGAATGTCTCCCACACCTTCTGCGCATGCGCATAATCCTCATCACTAATGTCTTCTTCACTGAGCAGACTGTAAAACTTGTCCTTGGACGGTAGCTGTGTTTCAGCAAACTTGGATGGCTCATCCACGTAATCGTAGGGGTACACTCCCTTTCTCAACAGTAAATCTTGTTCATCGCTATCATGAATGTGTGACGTCATGTTATAGAAGTTATCTTTCCCTTCTGCCGCCAGGTTGGATACCAACTTCTGTAGAGAAGTACTCATGAACTGATAACTGTCTGTAAATTTCAGATTGCTCATGGTGAATGCAAAATATTTCTCAACGGTGTTGGGAATGACCGTAATCGTTTCATTTTTGAACTTTCCAATTTCTTCCATGATCAAATGACTGCCATAGCCTCGCAAATTGTGAAAAAAGACAGGAATGATAAAGAATCTTTATCATCCTGCTAATCTTTTCGAAGTCGGAATTGTAAATTGCATTCATTATGTGCAGCACCGCGGTATTTGCCATTGACATGATCATGATCTCTCACACGATCCGCTCCTAGAGGCTCATGACAAATGTAGCAATCTGTGACGTTCTTGAAATGCTCTTCGTCTTCACAAGTCATGACTATTTTCTTTTTCTGTTGTAAACCATGCACAATACGATCACGTTCATTCACCATATGGTCTAAAAAGACTTTCACAGCATTGTCTCCTCGATACACGACTGGTGCACGTGTGTCGTACTGACTAACAACTACATAGGGAAAGCTGTTTGGACGATGATGCTGATACTTGTCTCCTTCTTCATGCTTTTTCGTGAAACATTCAAAGTCAAAAGGCGCTCGCTGTTGTTTGGCTACATTCTTGAACTTGATGAAAGGTTCCTTGGGGAATGATAAACGTTGCGCTCCATGCTTGCCACACACTTCACGATGCTTGTCTAAAAGATCTTGTCGCCTAAACCCGTGAAGACAGTTGAAACAATAAAAAGCAGTTCCATCATGTTTTGATCGATAGGCCATAAGTTTGCTGAAATTCTTGATGAGGCAGTAATGTCTTGTCTTGTCATTGCTAATCAAAAGTAAGTTAATTTCTCTCGCGCTGGTATTTCGACTCAGTTGTATCGGAACAACTACATCATGTTCATATCCAAACACATTGATAGACACATCATTCTCCTTTTGAAACTTTAGAATGTCTGTAATCGGTGTGGGAAATGTCATGCCTTCCACCTTCAATTCGTTCTCAAATACCTTGTATTGATGCACACGGTATGGGTTGTTTGTTGAAGGGTGAAGGTGAGCCAGTACAGACCATAAGAAGCACTTGTTGTCTTTATTCTGAATGTTTAATACACCTAATGTATTCTTCACTTTCTTCGGTAGTGGGATAAAACTACTTGCTTCCAGAGGCGCTGACGTAGCTGTATGTACTTCAATGTATAGTATGTTATCCAACACCCAGCCAGAACCTTGTCGCTCATGTTCATCAAACTTGGTAAACAATTCTTTATAGGCTTCTGGCAAGTCCTTCTCAATATCCGTTATGTTGTATGCTGCATATGTTGGACTGCTGATGAAGGCATTATCCACTTGTTCTACCATAAAACCTTCAGCATTTGCCGTCATTTTCTTGAAGCGTGCATGCACGACAATGTACCATTTCATTCCGTGGTTTAACGTCTCTAGCAAATGTGTTTTAATCCGATTCTCTTGTTGTCGCATTTCAAGTAGTAAATCCGATCCATCTTCAGACTCAAACCGGTTTTCCTGTACGTTTTCATCAAGACTAACTCTTCTCCCCCCTGCCTACTTGTACTGTCTTTTGTTCTTCCATCATATATGCATGTGCTTCAAACGCATCCAAAGATGGAAATATCTTAGTGCATCCACAGCAGAGGACTGGATCAGGTCTCTCAATACCATCTTGCACCGTCTTTCGTCTCTTGGCTTCAATCTTTTCATAAAGCTCTTCACGAGCACGTTCCAAATTGGCTGGTTTGCATGTATGTGCCACGAACAATTCCTGAGATGGAAATGTCACATTGCAATCATGACAGAAGACTGCTGCCATCGCTGTTGTTGTTGCTAGAACTGAAATAGGTGAACTACACGTCTCACTCTTCCTTACATGCTACTTCGATGCGATCAAGATATGGTGTGTCACTTGGTCAAACTTGTTAAAATTGTTCAAACTTGTTAAAATTGCTGACTCAGAATTTATCGCTGTTTGACATGGATAAAATGCATGTCTCACTCATGCTTTTATGCTACTTCGATGTAATCAAAATATGGTGTGTAATCAAAATTACTCAAAAATTGTTAAAATTGCTAACTCAGCAGAATTTATCACTGTTTGGATATGAATCATTTTACCTACAGTTGTACAGTTGTTATACAGCAGAGACACCTGGCGGTGAAGCTTGACGATGGTATTCATCCGCCATATGGAATTTATCCGCACAGCCACTTTAAACTGAATCAAACAGTGAAATTTTCATTCAAATCGGTCAACTATAGCGGAAGTTATCTCGTTTTTAAGTTAAAATGGTGACATGTTACAATTATGCATACAGCCACATGCGCAAATAGCCTGTGATACTTTATAGCAAAACTTTATAGAAAACTGATTCAAACGGTGAAATTTTCATGTAAATCTGTCAACTGTAACGAAAGCTATTCCACTTTAAAATTAACATTTTAATGTAAATCCATAATGCACACAGCCGCCGGTGTAAATAGCCTATAATGTTAAAACTAGATATAAAACTAACAGTGAAATTTCATGCAAATCGGTTAACCATGACGGAAGTTATACCACTTTTTCACTTTTTACAAAGATAAAATAGCGGCATCTCAAATTATGCATACAGCCACCGGTGCAAATAGCCTATGACTCCTTAATGTTAAAACTAGATACAAAACTGAATCAAATGGTAAAATTTTCATGCAAATCGATCAACCATGACGGAAGTTATCTCATTTTTTCACTTTTGACAAAGTTAAAATGGCGGTATGTCAAATTATGCATACAGCCACCGGTGCAAATAGCCTATGACTCCTTAATGTTAAAACTAGATACAAAACTGAATCAAATGGTAAAATTTTCATGCAAATCGATCAACCATGACGGAAGTTATCTCATTTTTTCACTTTTGACAAAGTTAAAATGGCGGTATGTCAAATTATGCATACAGCCACCGGTGCAAATAGCCTATGACTCCTTAATTTTAAACTAGATATAAAACTGAATCAAACGGTAGAATTTTCATGCAAATCGATCAACTATGACAGAAGTTACTCATTTTTTCACTTTTTACACAGCAAAATAGCGGTATGTCACATTATGCATACAGCCACCTGTGCAAATAGCCTATGACTACTTTATAACAAAACTTTACATGAAACTAAATCAAACAGTAACATTTTCATGCAAATCGGTCAACTATAACGAAAGTTATCCCACTTTTTCACTTTTTACACAGCTAAAATGGCGACATGTTACAAATATGCATACAGCAAAACCACTTACTGAAATGGCTGTCGTTGTTGTTGTATCAATCGTTAACTTTTTTGTTGTCATGTTGTTGTTATGTGCGTGTATGCGTATGGAGAAATTTGCCCTCCATCTGGCGGGGAGTTAACATACCTATGAGGGGGGCTTATGAAATGAAACGCTCTGCCCTGGTGTAGGTATATGTGCGCGGGGAGAGAGAGAGTTTGGGAAATGCTTAAAAAAAGAACCTTACCTTCCAATAGGTACTTTATGGTGTCGTCGCCTTGAACTCATGTAAGCTTTTTTTTCCAAAAAACACCCTCACAAGCCTCCAATAAACATTTTCTTCCTTCCTTTCAAAAAAAAGTTCCACACTTCAACGGAAGTCCGTTATTTCAAATCAAATTACGAAAAAAAAATGACGTTTCGTTTGCGCACACTCTTCTGTGACGTTTACCCTTCATCATTGCGTCATCCCAACACGCGCGCGCTCCATCCAAAAACTGAAACAGATAGAATGACGTCAAAAACAGACAGAATGACGTCACTTCCGGTCCAGACAGTATGACGTCACAAAGTGAGCTGATTCTGTCCTTTTCACCCTACTTTTCAGGGATGAAATGACACTTTTATAAGAATATTTTTTGGGGTGGGGGGGGGGGGGGGTAAAAAAACCAAAGTTGCTCAGAATCGTCTGAAACATGTAAATATGCAACAATCGCAAAATTTTCCCACATGAGGTGTTCAAAGTTGCTTAGAATCGTCTGAAACGTGTAAATATGCAAAAAATCACACAATTTTTCGACGGAAAGGGTTGGGGGTCCAAAAACCAAAAATGTTCAAAATCGTCTGAAACAGATAAATATGCAAAAAATCACAAAATTTTCCCACATAGGGTTGCACATACCATCACGTAATATATATATACCAAGACGTAATATGTGTTCCTAAACTAAATTTTGCTATAATTAGTTGATTTCTCTGGCACTGATGTTTCGGTACTCGGCGGGAAATGTCGGTAATCGGCCTGGGAAAATGTCATTCCTTCTCAAATGGCTTGTATTGATTCCCACGCTGTGGGCCTTTGTTCGATTGATTCCCACGCTATGAGTCTTTGGTCTAGAATTCTGGTCATATATAAGCAGCTCAGATTAGAGCTACTCACACACACATTCGCAGAGAAAAATGTATGGGCTGGTCACGTCTTTAAAAGGGCTGGCCATTCGAGCACATCTTTGAATGGCCTTGTCATTCGAACACATCTTTGAATGGCGCGCTCTTCCCACACAATCAACCAAAGAAAAAATATATAGAGAAGAACACCCATTTCACGATGATTGACTGGCGTAAAACACCCATTTTTCCCCTACTGGCTGTGTAAGATATTGAATAATATACATGTGCTGTTAAAATCAAATGATAATTACAATCCTTGATAGAACAGAGTGCTGGTTAAAACATGAAAGTAGTTCACAGGCCTTTCAGTTGTGGTGGGGAGCGGAAGGTGCATATTTTCGGCATTGAATTATATGGTGAATCATGCATGCCAGATGGTGTTTTTTCAATTCAGTAAACAGTTTGCATTCAGTCGGTTCTGCAAACAGGGAAGTTTCAACTTTCCACCGTCCTTCTTCCCTTCTGCCTGCAACAGAGCATTGTAGAGTGGTCGGACACGCAGTTGTCACGGGTTTGGGAAGTCTCGTCTTCCAGTGCCTCTGTACTGCGGCAACTCTGCATACACCATCTCTTCTGTTGATAAACACGCCAACATTTACTGTTGTGACGTTTTATCACGGTATGGAGTAGGGTAGCCGCTTCTGTTCACATATGACTCGGCGAAGAATCGATCATGTGGTCGTCACAACCTCGTCCTACCTGTAGCGGGTACGACAACACAGCACTGTGACAGGTCTTCGCAACACCAGCACGGTGATAGCATCGATCACATGTCATGGTACGAGGTCAGCAATGAGGTTGTTCCATTTGCAGTCTACTACGCCGTGTTGGTTATGAGCCGTGGCAGTGACGGGTACAACATAGAGCGGTGTTTGTTTTGACTTTTTGTTTTTGGCCAGTTTTGTCTGCAGCGACTCGCGGTGATCACGGATCGTGCTTGCCACGGCTCGATGTTTTCACGGTTCGTGTTTGCACCGACTCGCTGTGTTCACGAGTCGTGTTTGCAGCGACTCGCTGTGTTAACGGGTCGTGTTTGCAGGAACTCACGATTCGTGTTTGAGCCGATTTGCCGTGTTCGCGATTCGTGTTTGCAGAGACTCGCTGTGATCACGGGTGGTGTTTATCACGACTCGCTGTGTTCACGGGTCCTATTCGCAGCGACTCCTTCTCCTCACGAGTTGTGTCTGCGACGACTTGCCGTGTTCAAGAGTCGCGTTTGCAGCAACTCGCTGTGATCACGAGTTGTGTTTGCAACGACTAGTTGTGATCACGGTTCATGTTTGCAGCGACTCGCTGTGTTCACGGCTCGTTTGTAGCGACTCGCTGTGATCGCGAGTTGTGGCTGTGACGAATTGCTGCGTTCACGGGTTGGGATTACAGGCACTCGTTGGCACCGCGGCTTGCTGTTGCAGTGACTTGTGTCTGTTACGATACGTGAAGGTCATGTGTCGTCACGGGGCCGGGTGGTGGATGTTATGACTCGTAGTTGTGTCGCTGAGACGCTCGTAATTGTCACGATTCGTGACTGCGACGGGTTGCCAGGCTAGCACGGATTTTGTTCCTTACAGTCGGGTATGCTGTCGTTGTTACGACCCCTGGCACACCTTGACTCGTAGTAGTGACGACCACGTCAACTTGTAGGTTGCTGTTGTCACGGTTCGTGTCTGCAGAGACTCGCTGTTTTCACGAGTCGTGTTTGCGGTGACTTGTCGTTGTTGTCACGAGTCGTGCTTGCAGCGACTCGCTGTTGTCAACGGGTCTTATTTGTGACGGCTTGCTGCGGCAGAGCCTGATCTGTTTTTCGAGTCCAGTTTGTCATAATAAGTGACTGTCGCGACTTGACTCAATGCCTAGTCGGGTCATGACTGTCACGGGTGACTGTCAAGGGTTGGCAAAAGGCCGTGTCGTTTCTGTCACGATACGTGACTGTCACGATATGTGGCTGAACGGTACGTGATTTGCACGATACGTGATTGGCACCATGAGTGATTTGCACGATACGTGATTTGCACGATACTTGTTTTGAACGATACCTGCCTTGCACGATACGTGACTGTCATGGGTTGGCACAAGGACGGGTCGTATCTGGTACGACCCTTGATTGTGCCGTGGCGTCGTTGAAACGGTCGTGACGGTTACAACCCGTGTTTGCGACATGTTGCTGCGGTGCTGGGTCGTATATACTAGGACGCGATCACTTGATACTTGCTAAGCTGACGGATATCGACAATTAAGCCGTGTAGTGCTTCTTACGCTGCATTTCCTAAGCAGTTTTAATGATATTACACGCATGTTTTCGTCTTTTATCATTAATATAACATGTTGTATGTATTATCGTCAGTAGATTCACTGACGATTCCTGTGCCCACAACAACCGACAGGGGACATGCATTTAATCTGCACTGCGTGTCTACAACGCTGGGGGATACAGCCTTGCACTTTAGATAGTCGTTTGACCAGTGTGCGCATCTCGATGTCTCGATCTTTTTCACTTCCCTTGCAACAGCAGGAGAGTTCGCGCAAAGGATATAGAGCTGACTAAGGGTGACAAGTCTTCTACCTCTATACATACGCTTTCTCCTGCTGCATTATCTACTGCGGATGTTGAAGGAGATAGATTGGGGCAACTCAGGACACTTAAAGTCAGATCTCTGCTGGATACTTCTTTGTCTCAGTCTGGCGTTTACTTAATCGATCCGGGACAAGTCGATGTGACATCTTCCACAGGAACTCGCCTTGTGACTGCTACGCCCGCTATATACAGGCGATACGCGTCGTGTACGGAAACATTGTATTTAGGCATCCTCTTTATCTTCTTCAGCAGACAATTCATCGTCTTGTGAGGAGGGGCCAGTGATTGGCAGTTATAACCAACACATTCCAATTTCTGTCACAGATTCTGTCGCAATTGGTTTGCCGTTGCAAAAAACGACCTCGCACCCGGCTCCACTTGTGATTACTCAGGCTGTACCTTGGACGATGTCTCATTCTGGGCTGTACCATGCCTCGCCACGGGTCTTGACGCCGGAGGACTACAAACCGTTGCGGCTTGTACGCTCTACCACTCCTCCAGGTGTGGAGGTTTTAAAGACGTGAGTGGGAGCAGGCTTCGACGGTAGATTCCAACGCTGTGTCTGATCGCGTTTTTACTCCGTTTTTTTTGTGGCTTTATCAGATTTACGGAAACTAAATGCCTTTATGCTCACATCGCTCGTGGTTCTTATGCGAGATAAAGTATTGCCGCACTCTAACATCAAGGATGCACGAAAACTGTGTTTTACTCCGATTGAGGGACAATCAGACTTTTTCTCTCCGCAAACATTGAGGATGCATTGATGCTACACGTCAGTAAGCTGAAGCAGCGACATTTGGCGATTTCTTCGACAGTTACGCCGAAGAAGGGACCACGTCCAGTGTAGGTGTCGGCGCCCTAACTCAAGAAACACAGGATAGACTCCTAAGCACAGGTAGCAACCAATCAAAGTATCCGGCACGGATCGCACTGATATGCAGTTTCAGTTGGGGTTGACTTTCCAGTTTTTTTACATTAAATACTCGAAATACTAGTTATCATTGACAGAGGTACGATCACGTGATCGAGTATGTGTCGATGCCTTGAAAGCAGCGATTTGTCACACTGGCGAGTGTGCTTACTCATACGGCACTGTCACGACTCTCTGTCACTGTGACGGGTCGTCGCTGTCATGGGTCGTCAACGCAGTGGGTTGTCCCAATCACGAATCGTGACTGTGACGGGTCCTCAATGCCTCGAGTCGTACATGCAGCGACTCGATAACGTGCCACCCGCTGCTGTGACCTGTTGTCTCTCTTGCGTCCTTATCACGTGTTAACGTTGTTGTTTCAAGTTTATATCACTGTTTACAACGTTTTTAAGCAATTTTAAGTGATGTTTTCCTTGTGTTCGTACGGCAACTACAGTGGTTATTGGATATTAATGAGCGTTGTTTCCTGTTGTAGACTAGTACCCTATCCTGGGCTTCTGTGTCCGTGTTAAGTGGGTCGGTGATCCACACATGAGATGCACTGTGTGTTTACATCGCTGGGACATACAAGCTTGTACTCAAGAGAGTTACTGCAGTCATGGTGCACACTTGGAGGAGTCACTCAAAGCAGAGACCAGCAGAGAGAGAGAGAGAGAGAGAGAGAGAGAGAGAGAGAGAGAGAGAGAGAGAGAGAGAGAGAGAGAGAAACAGTCTGCGTAAGCGTAACTTGTGCAACAAGTGAGCAAGGTTGTGACTGACATATGAGACACTTATTCTTCAATGAAATCACGGAATTGTAAACTCAAGCCGAGGTCAGTCACTCTTGCGGCGGTTACGTTGTCATTGCCTTTGAAGCCCATCATGTGGATGTCACGTCGGCGATGGGGACACGAATTGTTAGACCGACATATGTTATTCATACGCTGCTGAGTCTGTATTCTTTATGTGTTGACTTAAATATGGAACGAAAGTGAATGCACAAGAAGTCAGTACTCCGGACTATTCCTTCTAACACGGAGTCCCAAACCTCGAAACAGAACAAAGTCGAGGTGGGTTGCCAGGGCCACATCGCGTTTTAGTGTTGCCCTACAGCGACTATTACGCGAAATCTCAGTCGTCAACTGCGATACAACTGCTTCCTGTACCGTCTCTGGCCCCTATGCAGCCTTTTGCAGAGGAAAAACAGCAGTCCATTGGTCTATAGTGTTTAATTTCTTAATATTCATTTTATGAGTAAAATATCTTAAGAGCATCACAACATACTACGAATTGGATCACATCTTTCCTAACAAAACGCACGCAAAGAGTCAAGACAAACGCAACAACACCATAATCTGCAGATGTTTTTGATAATGGATCTCTGTTTCCAGAACCGCCTGAGAAGGTTAAAGCAAGCTCAGTTGCAATTCTGTACCAACTGTTGCCTCTGTTCTGAAATTAAAAGATAAACATTTTTTCAGCAGTAAAGAGAATATGTCAGCGTCTCCTTTGGAAAAATCAGAAAAAATCGTTTCAAGCTTTTCAGCATCAAAAGTGAAGAGCATGGTAGTAGTCCCTGACCGTAAGAAGGACAAGAAACGGAAGGAGGAAGATTCAGAAGACACTTTGGCGAAAGCTGTAAAGTCAGTGAAATGGTTGAGAATAAGTAAGAAAACATTTCGGATCTCTTAATGTGTCACTTAATGAGAATATAGAGCTTGATTTCAATCTGAATCTGTCCAAATAAGTAGTAAATATGTATATTTTGTCTTGCAGCAACAACCATTATAAATTTGGAGTTCAAACGCCCATGCTAAAGTTTATCATTTGTTGATACAGTTATGGAATGGTTCTAGTTTGGCATACTTACATTGTTTGGCCAGTATGTAAGATCCTAGTTATGACTGATTGCGCACAATGGCTCTAGAGGCAATGGAAAGGAAAGTGCTCTTTATGAATGCGTCTGTGTGTCATTTTTCCCAAATAACATGAAACAGTGCTGATGTCTGGCTTAACTGCCTGGCTTAAGGTAATTGCAAGCAGAAAAGTCTTGTCATAATACTGACCGATACCAGCTTGTGCTTGGAGCAATGTGGCAGTATTGTCTGTTTTTACCTGGCTAATCGCCGAATTGAAGGGGCTGGGAGCTTACAGATATACAGTAGAATATGTTTTATGAGAAATCATATGCAGAATAATCAGTATGGATAATCTGGATATCCATGGAAGATTTGGACATCAGTGAAAAATTTCTGAAAAATTTTACGTTATACAAATATCGATATATTAGCCTACCTTATCAACATTTGAGGATACAAGTAAATTATGCAACTTGTGCAACTTTTCCTGTATCCTGTGATGTTTCTACACCAGTGTTCCTGAATCCCGTGATGTTCAAACACCAGCGTTACTCTATCCAGTGATGTTCCTGTACCAATGTTCCTGTTTCCTGTGTCGCCATATTAGGACTGTTCAAAGATATGACAGTAGCTTGACTGTTTTATTTGAAATCTGGACGATGATTAACTGCGTAAATGGTTTTACTTAGTGAAATGCAATGTTTTGTCAAGGGGAGTCCTCATTTCGAAACGATTTGAAATGTTAAGCCTAATTTCTGTTCAGGAACTTTTTCATGAAAATTTGAACTTTTATCTCATTTGCATAACGACACTCCAACTGGGATGCTTCCAAATCCAATGTGATAACAGGATGGCAACAATGCCTTTGTTCTAGCATTCATGCTCACGTCGTGCACCTGTTCATGCTGCTCAAGTGTATTGCCACGGTAATAAAATCAACAATACAAAAGAAGTAGAGCCTTCTTGTAAAAAAATCTCCAGGTAAAATTGATGGCGAGATAACGTGAGTAAATTGCACTGTAAATCAAATTTTGGGACCACAAATTGCGTGGCGGATGGCGTTAAGCGAATTTGGCGGTATAACGAGGGAATTAAAACAGGACGGAGGGTTTTGTGAAGTTATAGCTAGAATGTCGGCATAACGAAAGGCGCTATACGAGAGTAGCCTGTATATATTTTAACACAGTGAGAAACATTTCATTGATGATAAATTTATTTAAATATATCATAGTTCATGTACATAAATTTTAAAAGTGGGTTTTTTAACTGGCACAGAGAAAACTGTAGTGTTTGGCAGGCGTGATTTTCACGAGTTTCAATGTGTTGCTCTGGGAGCGTTGCGTCGTGGAAAGTCACCGCATTATCGACTACACTCTCCCAATATTTTATTTGTATCGAAAATAAGCGATTGAATTTATTTGAGCAAATAACTAATTTTATGCAGACCAAAATTTTAGCATTCATACGGAGTGATAACAATCATCATAATTTCACTTAATGATTGTTACCAACATTAGTTAATATTTAACTTATTATAGCATTAGGTTAGCTAAATATTTTGAACTTATTTTTCTGATGGTTTTGATGGGACACACCCTCATAACTTAATCACTTGTTTTTCATCACCCTAAACGACCACATCCGTAAAAGTCAAAATTTATGTTTTTCCTCTGACATATGAACACTTAAGTTTTCCCTTAATTCTTTTTTTTTTTCGTTTTATGTGAAGGAATGTCATTTCGGTGATGGCAAGTAATAAAGGACTTTTGAGTAATAAGTTTCTTTCGAAACATTTATTTAGCACATCGATTGCCGTTATTATCAAGTAAATGAACAGATGATCATCATCACTTATCATTACCTAACAGATCTGCTCCATCATCACCTGCAATCACTCGATATAAAACATAAGCATGAGGGAGAACGATAATGTTCATTTGCCAAGGAAAGAGCACAAAATTTTACACAATATATCATACGAATGGCCTTTACTTCACTTTTAATTTCCATTGAAAATATACAGGTAAATTTCTTTGAGCAAATAACTATTTCCTTTAACGATATAATTACACTTGCAGGCAAACACAATTGTAAATTCGGCTTTTCCTGCCACACGTGTGGCATTTCTTTCGATTGTTAATTTATTGCTGGAAGTTGCCGTCCAGCATCACTCATCATCACTCATGTCTTTATCTTTACGAAACCACATTATTGGGTTCATTTTGACTCGTAAGAATTAAAATTCTGGGAAACGCAGGGATGGATGCTGTTAATGCTCAGCACAAAACTGTAAATTTTCCAAGAAATGCCATGAAACTGGTGTTCGTTCCGGTGCAAACTGTAAAAATTTCCTCGCCAATCCTGGCCACAAATATCACTTTATGAATAATTTCCTCTCACTTCGGGCTTATAAGCGAATTTTCAGTGTATCTGCCTATTTGATCAGAAGTTCCATGACAGAAGAGAAATACAGAATTACTCAAAGGTTGTGATCTGGAATAAAATTTAATGGTTAGGATTAGAACTGATTCCTGCAATATTGCGTGTCGTCGACAAGCATTTAGTGCGATGGCCGTAGGACAATAAAGACGCGTGTCTCAATAATTGTTGTATTTTTTTGGCTCCTAACCGTTAACAGTTCTCAAATAAAGAATATTTTTGTCGTAATGGATGGAGGAGAGGCAGTCGCGCCTTCCGAGGCCGAGGTCGTTGACAGGATTACAGGTCTGAAACGTACTCTGTCAGGTCATATAGCACCGCTGACAAAGCTATTTAATGAAATAGAGAGACTCACGTTGAGCGCTGAAAATATGGAGGCTGTGCAGCATACACAGAAGAAACTCCAGGAGCAATTCCAGCGTTTTCGGGACGCCCACACGGCATGTGTTTTCGTCGTAACTGATGTTATGGTGTGTACTGATCTTGAGGATAGCTACAATTTGCAGTGCAAAAATTTTGATGAGTGCCAAGAGCGAATAACTCAGTGGCTCAGCGAAGCTCAGGCAAGATTATTCGCAGTGCAATTCGCAGTGCAAATATTTTGATGAGTGCCAAGAGCGAAGCGAAGCTCAGACAAGATTAGAAACTCGCTCAATAACGTCAAATGTGAGTAAAATATCCTCAACTTTGTCTCGGTCACGCCTTAAAGAGGCTCAGCTCAAACGTGCGCTTGCCAAACTGCGTAAAAAGCAAATCGCGGAGCAGACTCAACGAAAAATGCACGCAGAGATCCGCTCGGTCGAACAAAAGGAAGAGCTCGCCGAACTAGAAGAAAATTTTTGGCAGCAGGAACTTGCCAACGAAGAAAACGTTCAACGAGATGCCTTCAATCAAGAAGAGATCGCCAAATTCAGCCCATCGGCGGTTTCATGTGTGGAAGCTGAGCTATTAGCGCAGGGAATTCCCGGACCTGTGCGTGACAGGGTCGTTCATCCCGACATCGCAGGTCCGAATCGAACAGCTGTGCAGGCGATGCCTGTGCCGGATCTCAGCGAAGCTTTCAAAAAACTGTCATGTTCCATTCAGGAAGGCTTCAATTTACCAAAACCTGCACTGTTAACATTTAATGGAAAACTGGTAGACTTTTTCAAATTTATCCGTAACTTTGAAACGAATGTTGAAAGTCGGGTTACTGACTATAGGTCAAGGTTGAGTTATTTAACTCAATATTGTACTGGTGAAGCTTATTGAAGATTGTGTTTTGTTAGGTTCTGTGGCAGGCTATGAGAAGGCAAAGAGTGTATTGGCTTCAAGGTATGGTAGGCCACACGTGGTGGCCAGAGCTTACATTGATCAGTTAGTCAATGATGGTCAGCTAAAGCCAAACGATGCCCAGGGTCTTTCCGATCTATCCCTAGAAATGGACAAGTGTTTCATTACCTTGTCCCAGATGGGATTTCTGTCTGATATGGATAGTACCGAAAATCTGCGCCGCATAGTTCGACGTTTACCTATGCACATTCGTGCGAAGTGGGTCGATAAGGCAGACGGTATTATCGAATCAGGAAGAAAACCCAACTTTTCTGATCTGTCACAATTCGTAGCCAGTAGAGCACGAATTGCGGTTTCTATGTATGGTCAAGACATGGTTAGTGAATCTAAAGGTACAAGCAATAACCTTGGGAAAATCAAGTCTGTTCGAACCCATCACGGCACTAAAGTTACGACTCTTGTAACTCAAAGTGACAACCAGTCCGTCATCGAATCCGTCCGAAATTGCAGATGTTGCAACGGAATGTGTCGCAATTTAATGGATTGCTCAATGTTTGAAAAATTAAATTTCTCAGACCGTAAAAACTGGTGAGAAAATTGAAGCTGTGTGACAACTGTTTCCGATGCAAACACGTCGCAAAACAATGCAGAAAGGAGAAGCAATGCACAGTCCCTGGTTGTGATGAAAAACACCACACGCTATTACGTAGCTCGGGAGAATCATCACAGCCTAAGGGGGAACAGGCGCCGTCTGTATCCCGTTCAAATGTGAATTGCTCTTGTTCTGCAACCTGCAAAGCTAGGAAAGTGTGTATGTCGATCGAGCCCGTGCGTATACAAGGTACACATGGTAGATGTGTCGAAACGTACGCGTTGTTAGATAACTGGTCGGACGTAACTTAATGCGATGAGCGTATTCTGTCTAATTTGGGACTTACTGGTAGTCCAAAATCGTTTACGATTACAACGGTAAATAACGGTAGGGTCACAAGACATGGTACCGAAGTAGACTTAGATGTCAAGTCTATAAATGGTACCTCTAGTTTTAAACTAAAAAAAGTGTGGTCGGTGCCTAAGCTCTCCGTATCGTTGAGTGGGATGCCCAGTGGAAAAGACGTAAGTGCTTGGTCACACATGCGAAGTATTCACATTCCGAAAATAATGCAAATGAAGTTATGCTGCTTATAGGTAGTGACGTTTCAGAGATACTGTGTCCTCTAGAGGTTCGTCGTGGTGGGCCTGGGGAGCCATGCGCTATGAGGTCAGCATTGGGTTGGAAAGTCGTGGGGCCAGTCTGCCAAGGCACAGGAAGCAGTCAAGCCAATGTGAACTTTCAGCAGTCGAAGGAAAATGAATTGCAAGCCCAACTCGAGCGGATGTGGAGGGCTGATTTCAGAGACACCACTGTCAGCGACATGCCCTCGATGTCTCTCGAAGATTGGACTGCCCTAAACATCATGGAAAACACCACTAGACATTAGACGACGGCCGTTACAAGATGTCACTTCCTTGGCGATGTGATCCAGTACGTCTCCCGAATAACAAATCACTAGCAGAGGCAAGACTACGCCCATTGAAGAAAAAACTTCGGAAGGACCCGAACCTCTACGAAAAGTACAAGGCTGCCATGGCTGACTATATCGCTAAAGGGTACGCTCGAGAAGTTGAAAATGGAAGCGACCAGCCATCGGAACAAACGTGGTACCTTCCACATCACCCAGTCTTAAATCTAAACAAGCCGAAAAAGGTTCGTGTGGTTTTTGACTGCGCTGCGAAGTTTAATGGAACTTCTCTGAATGATCAAATTCTTCAGGGATCCGATTTGATGAACAGTTTAGCTGGCGTTCTTTTGCGTTTCAGGCAAGAACAAGTAGCTCTCACGGGCAACATAGAAGCAATGTTTCATCAAGTGAAGATGACGGCAAAGGATTGCGATTCACTCAGGTTCCTTTGGTGGCCAGAGGGTGACCTTGATAAAGAAAAAATTGAGTACTGCATGACAGTACATCTGTTTGGGGCAACTTCATCACCAAGCTGTGCAGCGTATGCGCTGAAAAGGACAGCTAAGGACAATGCCGATGATTTCGTTGTGGACACCGTGCCAACCGTAGACAGGAACTTCTACGTAGATGACTGTCTGAAATCAGTATCTTCTGTGGAGAAGGCCGTCAATTTTGCTAATGATCTTCAAGCTTTACTCAGAAAGAGTGGCTTTAGACTGACAAAGTGGGTAAGTAATAGTAAGGAAGTACTCACGAGCATACCGCAGTCCGAAAGGTCTCCGTCGGTCGTCAACTTAGATCTCGACAGCTCACTTCCGAATGATACAGTTTTAGGTGTCCAGTGGAACGTCGATGAAGACACGCTTCAGTTCAGTATGAAGCCCAAGGAAAAACCCTTAACTCGAAGGGGTATTTTGGCCATCGTCAGTTCTCTGTTCGATCCCTGTGGGTTGGTTACTCCTGTAACGTTGCAAGCCAAACTTCTTTTGCAGAGCTTATGCAGGCAGAATTTAGGTTGGGACGATAATATATCGGAAATCGATAAAGAAACTTCGATTGCTTGGCTAAATAAGCTTCCAAACCTCCGCAATGTTAGCATTAATCGATGCTTTAAGCCGAAAGACTTCGGTCCTCTTGCCGATGTAGAACTTCATGTGTTTTCTGATGCTTCATAGTTAGGTTGCGGGGCGTGCGCCTATCTCCGGCTCACAGACAATGATGGAAAGGTTGCTTGTGTTCTCGTTATGGGTAAGTCAAGGCTAGCGCCCATTAAACAAGTTTCTATTCCTAGACTGGAATTATCAGCCGCAGTTGTTGCTTGTCGACTTGCCGACATGATCAAATCCGAGTTGGAATTTCAGATCCAGCGTACTGTTCTTTGGACAGATTCAACTATAGTGCTTGACTATATCCGCAACCGCTCTCGACGGTTTAAAACATTTGTCGCAAATCGGTTGAGCACAATACATGATAGCACAACACCCTCTCAGTGGCGTCATGTGCCCACTGCTCTAAATCCCGCAGATTTGGCGTCGAGGGGTATCGAAGCTGACGACATGCAAAGGATCCAAATGTGGTTAGACGGACCGCGATTTTTGCGCGGAACGGAATCTAGCTGGCCAAGTGAAAATTCTGTGAGAACGGTAATGGATGAGGACGACATTGAAATTAAGAAAGAAGTAGAAGTCAACGCAATTTCCATAACTGCCGGAGTAGAAAGCCTACTTACAAGGTATTCTAGTTGGTATCGCATTCAGCGAGCACTTGCTGGCTACTTCGTTTTCAAATCTACTGTCGATTGAAATATCTGAAACCAGGCAGCGCTGTGCTACGAACAGGAGAATTGTCATAGGAAGAACTTCAACGAGCTTCTAATGAAGTTGCAGCTCTGGTCCAAGCGCAAAGCTTTCCATTAGAGCTGGAAAGACTTCAATCATCGAAGACTGTCCTAAATGACAGCTCGCTTGCTAAACTGGATCTTCAGCTTGACAACGGACTACTACGGGTCGGAGGGCGTCTCCAGAATTGTAATATAGACCATGCTTCAAAACATCAAATCCTGTTGCCAGGCAAACACCATATTACTGCGCTCATTGTACAACACTACCATGAAAGAAATGGTCATGTTGGTCCACGTCACGTGCTGAATCTTATTCGGGCGCTTCTGGATAGTGAAGGAGGTTGGAGAAGTAAAAAGGATCTTTGGAAACTGCATAGAATGCAAACGTTTCCGCCAAGCACCTCTTGGGCAGCAGATGGCACCGTTACCACCCGAACGGTTGACGCCTGATAAACCGCCATTCAGCTTTGTGGGGGTCGATTACTTTGGACCCTTACTAATCAAGGTGAAACGTAGTACCTGAAAGCGCTATGGCTGTTTGTTTACTTGCCTGACAACAAGAACAATTCATCTGGAGATCGCTCACAGCCTCAATATAGACTCTTTTCTTGGTGCCTTAACTCGGTTCATTAGTCGACGGGGCAAGCCCGAGAAAATATTTAGTGATAACGGTAGCAACTTTACCAGTGGTGAGCGCGAACTACGTGAGGAGATCCAAAATTGGAATCAAAGCCAAATTCAACAACATTAAGTCCAAAAGGAGATCGAGTGGCACTTCAATCCACCCCTCGCTAGTCATATGGGAGGAGTTTGGGAAAGGATGATCCGATCCACCAGAAATATTTTGAAAGCATTGATTGGTGAACAACTTCTCACTGACGAGTCGTTGCTTTGTTTCTGAAGTTGAGAAAATCCTCAATGATGGCCCACTTATTCAAGTTAGCGATGACCACAGAGACCCAACACCTCTAACTCCTAATCATCTTTTGATGATTAGACCAAATTCTAGCCTACCAGTCGGTATCTTTATCAAAGACGACGCGTACTATAAACGTTGGTGGAAGCAAGTTCAGTACATGCCAAACGTGTTCTGGAAACGATGGGTAAGAGAATATTTACCGACTCTTCAGGTTAGGGAAAAGTGGCAACGTCCACACAGAAATGTTGCTGTCGGAGATGTCGTTCTATTGATTGATGAAAAGCAACCACGAGGACAGTGGCCCCTGAGCGTCGTACAACAGATATTCAAGGGGAGAGATCAACTGGTGCGTAGTTGTAAGGTGAGAACCAAAGTCACAACTATCACGAAGCTGTGTTTGCTTGAAGCAGCTGAGTAATACGATTTCCATATTGTACATATGTAATAGACAGCTAGAATTTAGGTTTGTGTTACTCTTAATGTACCTTAGCAGCCCAATATAATATTGATGAACAGTCGTGTCATTTCATGGCGGCCGGTGTAAATTCGGCTTTTCCTGCCACACGTGTGGCATTTCTTTCGATTGTTAATTTATTGCTGAAAGTTGCCGTCCAGCATCACGCATCATCACGCATGTCTTTATCTTCACGAAACCACACTATTCGGTTCATTTTGACTCGTAAGCATTAAAATTCTGGGAAACGCAGGGATGGGTGCTGTTAATGCTCAGCACAAAAACTGTAAATTTTCTAAGAAATGCCTTGAAACTGGTGTTCGTTCTGGTGCAAACTGTAAAAATTTCCTCGCCAATCCTGGCCACAAATATCACTTTATGAATAATTTCCTCTCACTTCGGGCTTATAAGCGAATTTTCAGTGTATCTCTGCCTATTTGATCAGAAGTTCCATGACAGAAGAGAAATACAGAATTACTCAAAGGTTGTGATCTGGATTAGAACTGATGGTTAGGATTAGGATTAGAACTGATTCCTGCAATATTTGAGAACCGTTCCGTTCCTTCTCGTCTCGTGTCGTCTACGTATTCGTCGCCGTCGTGTCGTCGACAAGCATTTAGTGCAATGGCCGTAGGACAATAAAGACGCGTGTCTCAAAAATTGTTGTATTTTTTGGCTCCTAACCGTTAACAACAATCATCATCATGTGTCTATAGTAGACTAATATTTGACAGTTCTGTTGTAAATGACGCCATAATGCCCCCACCACCCCTACCACCCCCCACCCTTATCACCCATACCATCCGTACCACCCCCACCACCCCTACCCCCCCCCCCACCATCCCTACCATGCCATACAAATACAAGGATAAAGTGACAACACTACAGAGATGGTCAAGTATGACTAATATGTCATAGAATGTAGTAAACAAAATAACCATGAATCGTAATGTATCATTTAAGAAAAATAAAACACTATAAAACAGTAGATACGAAATGTATGTTCTGTTTCAAAATATAAAAGTAGTGTGAAAAAGAGAGTCCAAGTAGGAAGATTACATGAGTGTATATAAAGTCACGAATTGAAGTGTGTGTCTCATTTAGTGTTTTACAGTCATTAACAATGGACTGGAACGATTTCCTACAGACAACATATTCTAATCCACAAAGCAAAGGAGCATTTAGAGGACCTAAAATAGTCCAAGAAGTTTTAAAGAAACAAGGATATGACGTATGCTATTATAAAATTGGAAAAAGGTTACAAAATCAGGATGCATACAGTTTACATCAATCTTTAAGATACAAACTCAAAAGAGACAGAGTAGTCTCTCAAGGCATTGATGACATTTGGGACATGGATTTGGCTGATGTAAAAAATATATCAAAACACAATGATGGGCTCCAGTATCTGCTTGTGGTTATGGATATTTTCTCAAAACACCTATGGGTTGAACCCCTAAAAATAAAACACATGATTCTGTAGTACAAGGACTCACAAACATATTCAACAAAACACAACGCAGACCTAAACGCATAAGATCTGACAGCGGATCTGAATTTAAAAACACATGGGTTAAGAACTTTTTAACAAAGAAAGATATTATTCACTATACAACTAAAAATGTAACAAAAGCAAACTTTGCCGAACGTGTCATACGCACACTAAAACAATGTTGTATAGATATTTCTCAAATTTTAAAACATACAAGTATACGGAAGTAATTGATAAGCTTGTATCAAATTATAATGCAAGTCCTTACACAACGTTAAAAGGCCTTTCACTAAACGAAATCACAAATGAAAACGAGGCAGACGTTTGGAAACGTATGTACATTGACACAGAAAAATCAAAGCAGAAAACGTCAGTGAAGTCGAAACAAACAGTAAAGCCGAAACCATTCAAGTACAAGTTAAGAGACATGGTTAGAATTTTCCACTTAAAATATCCGTTTAAACGTGACTATCAACAAAAGTGGACAGAGGAAGTATTCAAAGTTAGAAATAGGTTCAGACGTAGAGGCATTCCCGTCTATCAATTAAAAGATCACGACAATGATACAATTACTGGAAACTTTTATAAGGGTGAGCTTCAAAAAGTTGTAAAAAACCCCGACAGTTTGCTTAAAATTGAAAAAGTGATACAGAGACGAAAACGACGAAAGGAGAAAACGAACTTTATGTCAAATGGAAAGAATGGCCAAAAAAGTTCAATAGCTGGATTAAGGAATCACAAGTTAAAAGCATATAAATACACAACACCTGTTTCAGTCGCAATCAGTTGACATTTCGGGTTGAAGCAATCAAGTACTCATGCTTTATTTGCAACAAAACATATTCATGGTTGCACGACGTAAGCAGATACATGATAAATAAACATGAAAATGTTCCTATTGATAATTCTAGGTGTGAAAATGTGTCAGACAGTAACAATAATATAGCAAATGATGTTAGTTTCAAAGATGAGAATAATGATAGTGGTTCTAGCTACGAGACGACAGCACATATGAGCAAAACAGAACACACAAATAAAGAAAAACAAGAATTCAAGCAGCAGCAAAATCAACCTGAATTCAAGCAGCAGCAGCAATTCAAGCAGCAGCAGCAATTCAAGCAGCAGCAGCAATCCAAGCAAGAAAAAAACGGGATATAACTGCATCACAGCGTAAATAGAGTACTGCTGCAGCAATTCAAGCAACAGAAAAAAAACAGCAATAATTCGGTGGTAGGGGTGGCAGGGGTGGTAGGGTGGTAGGGGTGTTTGGAGTGGTTGGGGTGGTGTGGGTGGTAGGAGTTGTGCGGGTGGTCTGGGTGGTGGGGGTGGGTAGGGATGGGGTGATGTGGGTGGTAGGGGTGGTATGGGTGCTGGGGGTGGTAAGAGTGGTAGGGGTGGTGGTCTGTTGGGGTGATGGCATGAGTGCGGTCATTATGATGTCATTTAGAACAGAACTTTCAGATATTACTCTACTGTCTATTTCGATTATTCCAATTAGAGTTGCACTGCCGTTTTGAAAATCAGCTAAAATCCTCTGTTATAAACGTGCCTGTGCTCATGATAACAGCATAAAACAGCAGGTTATTTCTTGTGTGCCCATTCGCTTGAGGAAATCAAAATTTTCATTAACAGCCAGTTTTGCATCTGTCAATCGAAAACATTGAATTTAAACCGCTTTATGTCACATGCGCATATCATTAATGTTTGGGAGGGGGTATATACTTGGAAATGAATAGCCTAAGACCACCTCAAATGGGATAGCCATAAAGAATCCATAACAAAGAAAGCGCGAACCAAGTTGTTCTTTCCAACACAACTGAAGAGATCAGGAGCTGACAAAGACGACTTGGTGAAATCCTACAAAGCTGTTGTAAGATCCCAATTTGAATACGGAGAGCCGCCAGGAGGACAAGTATTACGAAATACCAGACGAATAATTTAGAACACATGCAAAAAAGAGCTCTTCAAATAATCAACCCTGAAATAACATGTGACCAATCATTGCTGCTACTCAACCTCATTACACTGGCGGAAAGAAGAAGAGACATCTGTAAAAGGTTTTTCAAGAAAATTCAAGCTGACAACGATAAAGCAAATTAACTCTTGCCGAGACCTAGACCATCGTTGTACACATTGAGAACAAATAATAAGTACCCAAACTCAAATGTCAATGCAACTCAATATAAAAATTCTTTTATTCTCTTCTCGTTGTTTAACTTTCAGAGACATTCACTAATCAAAGACCTATATTTAGCTTTTAGAAATCTAATTCTGAAAGAAATCTAAAACAATTGCAACTTGAAAACAGAATAACGAAAAGTGACAAACTGAAAAGAAGAACGATGAAACAGATCAACTATTTTATAATATCTTATAATTGATTATAATATTTGCCATAAAATATTATCATGCATTTTCGAACGCAATTCAACCTTTACGGTTGCAATTTTCAAAATAAAAGGATATATTTTGCCCCATTATGCCACCTAATTTTCAGTCAATACATGTTCAGATTTGTTTTAATACACATTATTGTAGTATAATATTTTCCCCTTACCGTGTTTATTAATTTGTTAGTGTCATTATCCAACACGCCTTATATTTTGCAAACACGCGTTTATTTTTCAGGCAATACTTTCTTGAAAATGTACACACTAAACATGTATTATCGACGAACCAAATTTGATTCAGGAGTCACGTGACCTTCGCTTCCACATGTTAAGAGATGGAGGACTTTGGTCATGATCGTTAACTTTTTGTTGGATATATCTCAATCGGTAAAACTGTTTATGACGGGATATATTTGGTTATTTACATAATGAGTTTGGATATGGAGCTGAAACTTCACAGCCCTGTTGGATCGGACCCTGCGGTGTTTTCTTGGCCGTTACAACATTGGGTGGTGAGTAATTTTTTACTCTGGTCGACGTTTAGTCAGTTCATACTTCGGAATTTCCCGATGGCGGTTTCGTTTCGATTGCAATTTTTTGTGAAAAATTATGAAGAAATGATAAAGGAAAACATCAAAATTCAAGTTTTCTTTCAATGTGCACGTTTTCGAGTTTAAAAAAGCCATCACACGATCTTTTAAATATTATTTTACACGTTATTCAGCCCATAAGCTACGGTAAATCACACTTCAAGCGTTCAGAATAACATCCGCAAAAGTTCTGTGTTTTGAATTCAAACTAACCGGGTAAAAATGACAGATAGATAGATTTCACCAAAATATAACATTTCTCTTTCAACAAGAAGCAGTCCTGTTTTTTAACAACCCATATGCTATTTTCAAGATTGATCAAAAGTTTTAGCAACTAGTTTTCAGTTTCTTTTATGGTCCAAGTATGAGCTGGTTTTGCTGTATTTCTTCTGTCTTTTCTTTTTATTTTTTACCAGGTCTCCTTGCAGTCGAAATTCCACGTTCTTGTGCATTTTATTCGAAAAACCCAGTATGATTAGATTTTTAATAGGCAACAGGTGAATATGTTGGCAAAATAGAATTTTGTTGATTTTTTCCAGGTATTTTCTAATATTTTTTATATCCTTGTGTCTCAACTGAATTCAGTCGAAACACAAATTTTTCGGCAAAAGTCCAGTACGAGTCCGCTTACGTAACACCACAGAACAGACTATTCTGTGGTATGTATATTTAACGTAATAAGCAAAATCGAAAGCATACTCCTTGTGATTACATTATGCCCAAGCACTCAGTAAAATGAGGAAGAGAGTGGTTAAAGAACGTCGCATGTTGAACAGTAAACATTGGTTTGTACTAACATTTGGAAGGTCCGTTTACTTGGCCATGGTTGACTTCCGCATTCAGGTAAACGGGCTCTTCATTTGGTTATTTATTTTTGACAGAATTGTGCAAACACGAACGTAGCTTAGGAGACTCTCCCTCTCGTTAAGTGACGGTGATTTTTCCCTGAATACAGAATATTGCAGACGTGTCAAACATGTCCCACATTATTCGACATGATCCAGATTAATTTAGCCATTTCACGCTTGCTGTCATTTCCATGGAGACGGATAGAGAGAGAGAGTCTGGTAGGACTGAGATCAATTCTGTAGGAGTGTACAGGATTGCCGAAAGGCAGTAGTGATTGGAGTTTAGTCTACGGTGCCTGACTATAAGAGTCCGTCAACACTTCAGACACGAAAATGGATGCAAGTACGAAAGTCGCTCAGACAGTCCTGACCATTTTGGTATATTAAGAACCTGTATCTGAACCTTTTTAGCTTAATACCTTATTACAGTCTAATAAGGCTTATCTTTGGAGTTAAAAATAGACGGTGGTTTTAATTCAAAATAACCAGTGTTGTACAGAACAAAGCTTACTTTTAGCAAAGTACTTTCAGTGGGAATATCAGTGCAAGAGGAAACTGATGAGAGAAAGTCTAGTGAGTTTGGTTCAGATTTGTGTTTTCTATTCCGCACCGATCAGTCGAATAGGATTTCATAGGATTAAATTGTATTTTATACAGGGCTGGTAAAAATTTCGAAATTTTCAAAAATTTCATGAAATTTGAAATTTTTGAAATATTTCAGAAATATTGAAATTTTTGAAATTTTTCAAAGCACATCAGAAAAACACACATTTTCAGGCTATGCGTAATATCTGTTTGTTTAATTTAACAAAAACCACCGTCAAAAATGCATAGACTGATAAAATGACAGAATGGCATACCGGTTAAACGCATAAATCGGTTGATTGCATAAAATGGTGTATTTTTAACCGGATAATTGCATACCGCTTTATCGTAAAACCTGATAAAGGCAAAGCTTTTCTCGTTTAAATGGGAAATACTGCTTAATTGCAGAATTAAGGGTGACCAGTTAAACAGTGCTAAACTTGAAGCAAACTAGGGAGTGACTTACTCCCTGTTTGTTTAGCTAACATATTGTCTGCTATATTTTTGACCTATTGTGTACATCACCGAGCTCTTTCCCCTGTGCGTTAACAGTGAGCACCCTTTTGGCAGTTACTGTAAACCCTCCTGCCTAACATATTGTCTGCTATATTTTTGACCTACTGTGTTCATATCCGACCTCTTTCCCCTGTGCCGTTAACAGTGAGCACCCTTTCAGCAGTTACTGTAAACCCTCCTGCCTCTCTCTCCACCCCTTAGAAACACCCGCTAAGATAGCAGGAGTAGATGTGTCAACGGTGCTACAGGCCAGCAACTGCTAGCTTTCATACTCAAAAGTCATGCACTACGCAGGATTTCTGTGGCTGTATTGTTTACTGGCAGAGTTATTCCAGTGCAGTGTGTTAACTGGCAACGTAAGATGAATGTCCGTGGATAGGTATCCGTCAGTATTTGGTATTCTTGATGTCCAACTTATTTCTTATTAAAAAACTCAAAAATGTGAAATTTTTGAAATTTTTACAGTGAAATATTTCATGAAGAACTTCAACGAGCATAGGAAGAACTTCAACGAGCTTCTAATGAAGTTGCAGCTCTGGTCCAAGCGCAAAGCTTTCCATTAGAGCTGGAAAGACTTCAATCATCGAAGACTGTCCTAAATGACAGCTCGCTTGCTAAACTGGATCTTCAGCTTGACAACGGACTACTACGGGTCGGAGGGCGTCTCCAGAATTGTAATATAGACCATGCTTCAAAACATCAAATCCTGTTGCCAGGCAAACACCATATTACTGCGCTCATTGTACAACACTACCATGAAAGAAATGGTCATGTTGGTCCACGTCACGTGCTGAATCTTATTCGGGCGCTTCTGGATAGTGAAGGAGGTTGGAGAAGTAAAAAGGATCTTTGGAAACTGCATAGAATGCAAACGTTTCCGCCAAGCACCTCTTGGGCAGCAGATGGCACCGCTACCACCCGAACGGTTGACGCCTGATAAACCGCCATTCAGCTTTGTGGGGGTCGATTACTTTGGACCCTTACTAATCAAGGTGAAACGTAGTACCTGAAAGCGCTATGGCTGTTTGTTTACTTGCCTGACAACAAGAACAATTCATCTGGAGATCGCTCACAGCCTCAATATAGACTCTTTTCTTGGTGCCTTAACTCGGTTCATTAGTCGACGGGGCAAGCCCGAGAAAATATTTAGTGATAACGGTAGCAACTTTACCAGTGGTGAGCGCGAACTACGTGAGGAGATCCAAAATTGGAATCAAAGCCAAATTCAACAACATTAAGTCCAAAAGGAGATCGAGTGGCACTTCAATCCACCCCTCGCTAGTCATATGGGAGGAGTTTGGGAAAGGATGATCCGATCCACCAGAAATATTTTGAAAGCATTGATTGGTGAACAACTTCTCACTGATGAGTCGTTGCTTTGTTTCTGAAGTTGAGAAAATCCTCAATGATGGCCCACTTATTCAAGTTAGCGATGACCACAGAGACCCAACACCTCTAACTCCTAATCATCTTTTGATGATTAGACCAAATTCTAGCCTACCAGTCGGTATCTTTATCAAAGACGACGCGTACTATAAACGTTGGTGGAAGCAAGTTCAGTACATGCCAAACGTGTTCTGGAAACGATGGGTAAGAGAATATTTACCGACTCTTCAGGTTAGGGAAAAGTGGCAACGTCCACACAGAAATGTTGCTGTCGGAGATGTCGTTCTATTGATTGATGAAAAGCAACCACGAGGACAGTGGCCCCTGAGCGTCGTACAACAGATATTCAAGGGGAGGGATCAACTGGTGCGTAGTTGTAAGGTGAGAACCAAAGTCACAACTCTGGTATAGCCTATCACGAAGCTGTGTTTGCTTGAAGCAGCTGAGTAATACGATTTCCATATTGTACATATGTAATAGACAGCTAGAATTTAGGTTTGTGTTACTCTTAATGTACCTTAGCAGCCCGATATAATATTGATGAACAGTCGTGTCATTTCATGGCGGCCGGTGTAAATTCGGCTTTTCCTGCCACACGTGTGGCATTTCTTTCGATTGTTAATTTATTGCTGGAAGTTGCCGTCCAGCATCACGCATCATCACGCATGTCTTTATCTTCACGAAACCACACTATTCGGTTCATTTTGACTCGTAAGCATTAAAATTCTGGGAAACGCAGGGATGGGTGCTGTTAATGCTCAGCACAAAAACTGTAAATTTTCTAAGAAATGCCTTGAAACTGGTGTTCGTTCTGGTGCAAACTGTAAAAATTTCCTCGCCAATCCTGGCCACAAATATCACTTTATGAATAATTTCCTCTCACTTCGGGCTTATAAGCGAATTTTCAGTGTATCTCTGCCTATTTGATCAGAAGTTCCATGACAGAAGAGAAATACAGAATTACTCAAAGGTTGTGATCTGGATTAGAACTGATGGTTAGGATTAGGATTAGAACTGATTCCTGCAATATTTGAGAACCGTTCCGTTCCTTCTCGTCTCGTGTCGTCTACGTATTCGTCGCCGTCGTGTCGTCGACAAGCATTTAGTGCAATGGCCGTAGGACAATAAAGACGCGTGTCTCAAAAATTGTTGTATTTTTTGGCTCCTAACCGTTAACAACAATCATCATCATGTGTCTATAGTAGACTAATATTTGACAGTTCTGTTGTAAATGACGCCATAATGCCCCCACCACCCCTACCACCCCCCACCCTTATCACCCATACCATCCGTACCACCCCCACCACCCCTACCCCCCCCCCCACCATCCCTACCATGCCATACAAATACAAGGATAAAGTGACAACACTACAGAGATGGTCAAGTATGACTAATATGTCATAGAATGTAGTAAACAAAATAACCATGAATCGTAATGTATCATTTAAGAAAAATAAAACACTATAAAACAGTAGATACGAAATGTATGTTCTGTTTCAAAATATAAAAGTAGTGTGAAAAAGAGAGTCCAAGTAGGAAGATTACATGAGTGTATATAAAGTCACGAATTGAAGTGTGTGTCTCATTTAGTGTTTTACAGTCATTAACAATGGACTGGAACGATTTCCTACAGACAACATATTCTAATCCACAAAGCAAAGGAGCATTTAGAGGACCTAAAATAGTCCAAGAATTTTTAAAGAAACAAGGATATGACGTATGCTATTATAAAATTGGAAAAAGGTTACAAAATCAGGATGCATACAGTTTACATCAATCTTTAAGATACAAACTCAAAAGAGACAGAGTAGTCTCTCAAGGCATTGATGACATTTGGGACATGGATTTGGCTGATGTAAAAAATATATCAAAACACAATGATGGGCTCCAGTATCTGCTTGTGGTTATGGATATTTTCTCAAAACACCTATGGGTTGAACCCCTAAAAATAAAACACATGATTCTGTAGTACAAGGACTCACAAACATATTCAACAAAACACAACGCAGACCTAAACGCATAAGATCTGACAGCGGATCTGAATTTAAAAACAAATGGGTTAAGAACTTTTTAACAAAGAAAGATATTATTCACTATACAACTAAAAATGTAACAAAAGCAAACTTTGCCGAACGTGTCATACGCACACTAAAACAATGTTGTATAGATATTTCTCAAATTTTAAAACATACAAGTATACGGAAGTAATTGATAAGCTTGTATCAAATTATAATGCAAGTCCTTACACAACGTTAAAAGGCCTTTCACTAAACGAAATCACAAATGAAAACGAGGCAGACGTTTGGAAACGTATGTACATTGACACAGAAAAATCAAAGCAGAAAACGTCAGTGAAGTCGAAACAAACAGTAAAGCCGAAACCATTCAAGTACAAGTTAAGAGACATGGTTAGAATTTTCCACTTAAAATATCCGTTTAAACGTGACTATCAACAAAAGTGGACAGAGGAAGTATTCAAAGTTAGAAATAGGTTCAGACGTAGAGGCATTCCCGTCTATCAATTAAAAGATCACGACAATGATACAATTACTGGAAACTTTTATAAGGGTGAACTTCAAAAAGTTGTAAAAAACCCCGACAGTTTGCTTAAAATTGAAAAAGTGATACAGAGACTAAAACGACGAAAGGAGAAAACGAACTTTATGTCAAATGGAAAGAATGGCCAAAAAAGTTCAATAGCTGGATTAAGGAATCACAAGTTAAAAGCATATAAATACACAACACCTGTTTCAGTCGCAATCAGTTGACATTTCGGGTTGAAGCAATCAAGTACTCATGCTTTATTTGCAACAAAACATATTCATGGTTGCACGACGTAAGCAGATACATGATAAATAAACATGAAAATGTTCCTATTGATAATTCTAGGTGTGAAAATGTGTCAGACAGTAACAATAATATAGCAAATGATGTTAGTTTCAAAGATGAGAATAATGATAGTGGTTCTAGCTACGAGACAACAGCACATATGAGCAAAACAGAACACACAAATAAAGAAAAACAAGAATTCAAGCAGCAGCAAAATCAACCTGAATTCAAGCAGCAGCAGCAATTCAAGCAGCAGCAGCAATTCAAGCAGCAGCAGCAATCCAAGCAAGAAAAAAACGGGATATAACTGCATCACAGCGTAAATAGAGTACTGCTGCAGCAATTCAAGCAACAGAAAAAAAACAGCAATAATTCGGTGGTAGGGGTGGCAGGGGTGGTAGGGTGGTAGGGGTGTTTGGAGTGGTTGGGGTGGTGTGGGTGGTAGGAGTTGTGCGGGTGGTCTGGGTGGTGGGGGTGGGTAGGGATGGGGTGATGTGGGTGGTAGGGGTGGTATGGGTGCTGGGGGTGGTAAGAGTGGTAGGGGTGGTGGTCTGTTGGGGTGATGGCATGAGTGCGGTCATTATGATGTCATTTAGAACAGAACTTTCAGATATTACTCTACTGTCTATTTCGATTATTCCAATTAGAGTTGCACTGCCGTTTTGAAAATCAGCTAAAATCCTCTGTTATAAACGTGCCTGTGCTCATGATAACAGCATAAAACAGCAGGTTATTTCTTGTGTGCCCATTCGCTTGAGGAAATCAAAATTTTCATTAACAGCCAGTTTTGCATCTGTCAATCAAAAACATTGAATTTAAACCGCTTTATGTCACATGTGCATATCATTAATGTTTGGGTGGGGGTATATACTTGGAAATGAATAGCCTAAGACCACCTCAAATGGGATAGCCATAAAGAATCCATAACAAAGAAAGCGCGAACCAAGTTGTTCTTTCCAACACAACTGAAGAGATCAGGAGCTGACAAAGACGACTTGGTGAAATCCTACAAAGCTGTTGTAAGATCCCAATTTGAATACGGAGAGCCGCCAGGAGGACAAGTATTACGAAATACCAGACGAATAATCTAGAACACATGCAAAAAAGAGCTCTTCAAATAATCAACCCTGAAATAACATGTGACCAATCATTGCTGCTACTCAACCTCATTACACTGGCGGAAAGAAGAAGAGACATCTGTAAAAGGTTTTTCAAGAAAATTCAAGCTGACAACGATAAAGCAAATTAACTCTTGCCGAGACCTAGACCATCGTTGTACACATTGAGAACAAATAATAAGTACCCAAACTCAAATGTCAATGCAACTCAATATAAAAATTCTTTTATTCTCTTCTCGTTGTTTAACTTTCAGAGACATTCACTAATCAAAGACCTATATTTAGCTTTTAGAAATCTAATTCTGAAAGAAATCTAAAACAATTGCAACTTGAAAACAGAATAACGAAAAGTGACAAACTGAAAAGAAGAACGATGAAACAGATCAACTATTTTATAATATCTTATAATTGATTATAATATTTGCCATAAAATATTATCATGCATTTTCGAACGCAATTCAACCTTTACGGTTGCAAGTTTCAAAATAAAAGGATATATTTTGCCCCATTATGCCACCTAATTTTCAGTCAATACATGTTCAGATTTGTTTTAATACACATTATTGTAGTATAATATTTTCCCCTTACCGTGTTTATTAATTTGTTAGTGTCATTATCCAACACGCCTTATATTTTGCAAACACGCGTTTATTTTTCAGGCAATACTTTCTTGAAAATGTACACACTAAACATGTATTATCGACGAACCAAATTTGATTCAGGAGTCACGTGACCTTCGCTTCCACATGTTAAGAGATGGAGGACTTTGGTCATGATCGTTAACTTTTTGTTGGATATATCTCAATCGGTAAAACTGTTTATGACGGGATATATTTGGTTATTTACATAATGAGTTTGGATATGGAGCTGAAACTTCACAGCCCTGTTGGATCGGACCCTGCGGTGTTTTCTTGGCCGTTACAACATTGGGTGGTGAGTAATTTTTTACTCTGGTCGGCGTTTAGTCAGTTCATACTTCGGAATTTCCCGATGGCGGTTTCGTTTCGATTGCAATTTTTTGTGAAAAATTATGAAGAAATGATAAAGGAAAACATCAAAATTCATGTTTTCTTTCAATGTGCACGTTTTCGAGTTTAAAAAAGCCATCACACGATCTTTTAAATATTATTTTACACGTTATTCAGCCCATAAGCTACGGTAAATCACACTTCAAGCGTTCAGAATAACATCCGCAAAAGTTCTGTGTTTTGAATTCAAACTAACCGGGTAAAAATGACAGATAGATAGATTTCACCAAAATATAACATTTCTCTTTCAACAAGAAGCAGTCCTGTTTTTTAACAACCCATATGCTATTTTCAAGATTGATCAAAAGTTTTAGCAACTAGTTTTCAGTTTCTTTTATGGTCCAAGTATGAGCTGGTTTTGCTGTATTTCTTCTGTCTTTTCTTTTTATTTTTTACCAGGTCTCCTTGCAGTCGAAATTCCACGTTCTTGTGCATTTTATTCAAAAAACCCAGTATGATTAGATTTTTAATAGGCAACAGGTGAATATGTTGGCAAAATAGAATTTTGTTGATTTTTTCCAGGTATTTTCTAATATTTTTTATATCCTTGTGTCTCAACTGAATTCAGTCGAAACACAAATTTTTCGGCAAAAGTCCAGTACGAGTCCGCTTACGTAACACCACAGAACAGACTATTCTGTGGTATGTATATTTAACGTAATAAGCAAAATCGAAAGCATACTCCTTGTGATTACATTATGCCCAAGCACTCAGTAAAATGAGGAAGAGAGTGGTTAAAGAACGTCGCATGTTGAACAGTAAACATTGGTTTGTACTAACATTTGGAAGGTCCGTTTACTTGGCCATGGTTGACTTCCGCATCCAGTTAAACGGGCTCTTCATTTGGTTATTTATTTTTGACAGAATTGTGCAAACACGAACGTAGCTTAGGAGACTCTCCCTCTCGTTAAGTGACGGTGATTTTTCCCTGAATACAGAATATTGCAGACGTGTCAAACATGTCCCACATTATTCGACATGATCCAGATTAATTTAGCCATTTCACGCTTGCTGTCATTTCCATGGAGACGGATAGAGAGAGAGAGTCTGGTAGGACTGAGATCAATTCTGTAGGAGTGTACAGGATTGCCGAAAGGCAGTAGTGATTGGAGTTTAGTCTACGGTGCCTGACTATAAGAGTCCGTCAACACTTCAGACACGAAAATGGATGCAAGTACGAAAGTCGCTCAGACAGTCCTGACCATTTTGGTATATTAAGAACCTGTATCTGAACCTTTTTAGCTTAATACCTTATTGCAGTCTAATAAGGCTTATCTTTGGAGTTAAAAATAGACGGTGGTTTTAATTCAAAATAACCAGTGTTGTACAGAACAAAGCTTACTTTTAGCAAAGTACTTTCAGTGGGAATATCAGTGCAAGAGGAAACTGATGAGAGAAAGTCTAGTGAGTTTGGTTCAGATTTGTGTTTTCTATTCCGCACCGATCAGTCGAATAGGATTTCATAGGATTAAATTGTATTTTATACAGGGCTGGTTAAAATTTCGAAATTTTCAAAAATTTCATGAAATTTGAAATTTTTGAAATATTTCAGAAATATTGAAATTTTTGAAATTTTTCAAAGCACATCAGAAAAACACACATTTTCAGGCTATGCGTAATATCTGTTTGTTTAATTTAACAAAAACCACCGTCAAAAATGCATAGACTGATAAAATGACAGAATGGCATACCGGTTAAACGCATAAATCGGTTGATTGCATAAAATGGTGTATTTTTAACCGGATAATTGCATACCGCTTTATCGTAAAACCTGATAAAGGCAAAGCTTTTCTCGTTTAAATGGGAAATACTGCTTAATTGCAGAATTAAGGGTGACCAGTTAAACAGTGCTAAACTTGAAGCAAACTAGGGAGTGACTTACTCCCTGTTTGTTTAGCTAACATATTGTCTGCTATATTTTTGACCTATTGTGTACATCACCGAGCTCTTTCCCCTGTGCGTTAACAGTGAGCACCCTTTTGGCAGTTACTGTAAACCCTCCTGCCTAACATATTGTCTGCTATATTTTTGACCTACTGTGTTCATATCCGACCTCTTTCCCCTGTGCCGTTAACAGTGAGCACCCTTTCAGCAGTTACTGTAAACCCTCCTGCCTCTCTCTCCACCCCTTAGAAACACCCGCTAAGATAGCAGGAGTAGATGTGTCAACGGTGCTACAGGCCAGCAACTGCTAGCTTTCATACTCAAAAGTCATGCACTACGCAGGATTTCTGTGGCTGTATTGTTTACTGGCAGAGTTATTCCAGTGCAGTGTGTTAACTGGCAACGTAAGATGAATGTCCGTGGATAGGTATCCGTCAGTATTTGGTATTCTTGATGTCCAACTTATTTCTTATTAAAAAACTCAAAAATGTGAAATTTTTGAAATTTTTACAGTGAAAAATTTCAAGAAATATTTCATTCGAAATATTTCATACCAGCCTTGATTTTATATGTCATAAATGTTAATAATGTCAATAATATCGGCAGTGCGTTTGTCCGAAAAGTAACCGGAATGGACAGGGTTTGATGCGCCATTTCAGAGCCGAAGAGGCAGCTCTTTAATTTCAGGTGCTAAATTGGGTCTAGGAATGCTCCTCCTGAAAAACTCCCCCCCCCCATCAGTCTCCAATAATATTTTAAGAACGGTTCAAAGGCATGAGTACTTTTTTATCAAACACTGTTAGTCTAGTTAAGCAATGAACTATGTTTATCGTTTGTGAAGAAAATATGTTGCAGAATCAATCCAATTTGTCTCTTGAATTTTATGGCTCCCAGGGCTTTAAAAATTGCGCCGGTGTGACATTAAATATTCACCCCCATGAATGTTCACCGGGGGGTGAGAATTTCATTATGAAATCTTCACCCCCTCTATGAAATATGCACCCCCCATAAAAATTCTGTCTGAAACAAAAAAAAAAAACACCTTTTTTAAAAGAAAATCCACACTTTTATTCCTGTTATGCATACATTTGTCAACTGAAGAGTATCTAATTATACAGCTGCCAATTTTACTACCAACAACGGCTTGTAATCACGTAGCAACATTCACTTTCTTCTGTACTTGCTTCTCCTTATGAACAACTAGCTAAACATGAACAACTGGCTGGAAATGGGCACACATATTTGAAATATAAATGTTTTCATCGCTTAAATCGAACGAGCCAATGGCATCCATGTACTGGTCTGGTTCGTATTTCAACCACTTAAACTTTGGTAACCCATCAGGGTGTGTGCCACACGGGGCGAACACATAAACGGGGGTACCCACTAAGCTAGCAAATGCCAAAATTTCCACTTCAGTTCCCCACTCTCCATTTCTGTTCATGCCACTGTTCTCGGGATAATCCTCCCTCTGGGCGATGATGCTAATCCTGTTGGAATTAGAGCGCATGTAATCACATATCAACTCCCTAATTAGTCGATGGTCGGCTTGCGATCCGGTCAAGAAATGGCTAAAGGTACGGAAAAGGCAGTTTCCATCTCCCCTGATGGGTGTCATCTGGGCAGGTCTTGTCGCGAACGTTGCAACGGATGGATCCGGTGAGCGTAGTTTCGTGCGGACACGTAGGTGCGCTGCTGCAGCGCGGCTTTTCTGCCAATCTGGTCCCACGGGGTTGAAGTTCATTGCATCTGCTTCTTGTTCCCTTGTTACCTCCACAGGGGGGTGTTCCATGCGATCCTGTGTAGCGTCTCCGGAGGTCCCTGGGGGTGCGGTCGGAGACCTTGGGCCATACATGGTGGGAGCAGTCAGATCCTCGGCACCGGCAACTCTGTCCTCCTCTTTACCTTCATCGAATGCGGCGTGGTACGGTTTCACAAGGGAAACGCTCACAAGTGCTTTTCGCCCCTCAAGTCTTAGGGTCCCGTTATTCTTTACCAGAACAATCTTGTGTGGACCCGTCCATCTGGGAGTCAGCTTGTCACCCTTCCGAGCGTTTCGGCGGGCGTTGTTCACGAGCACGAGGTCGTTTTCCTTGTAGTCGGGGGCCTGGTGCGTTCGGTCGTAGTTCTTCTTTTGCTTAACCTGGGCTGCCTTGATGTTACTGCAGGCCACTCTTTGAAAGTCCAGCACATCAGCCACAGCTGCTATTCTGTCGTCAAGGTCATCTCGCTGGCTGCCTTCTTTTGGGGTCATACCTGTAGGAAAGGTAGACTCTATAAGAAGACGGGGTTTTTTTCCAAAGGCCAGAAAATATGGTGTTTCCTTTGTAGAGCTGTGCATACTTGTCCTGTATGCAAGAAGGACTGGGTCAATTAACTTGTCCCAATCGGTTTGTCTTTCATTGATGTACTTGAATACGCCGTTGTGACGCGGTGGTCAATCTGGAGCCGGTCGAATAGTTCCTCATTAAGTCTGTTGCAGAACTCCCTTCCCTGATCAGTTATGATTGTCGTTATGCCACTGTAGCGACAGACTAGTCCAACCAGAAAGTTGGCCACAACATTTGCTTCTTTCGTCGGAATGGCAGCTGCCTCCGGCCATTTCGTAAGATAATCTGTAGCCACAATAATGTAGCGATTGCCTGAATCTGTCTCCGTCAGTGGCCCAACGAGATCCAGGCCAAACTGAACGAAACTGCTGTCTGGTGGAGTTATGGGATGCAGCACTGAAGGGGTTTTTCGAAGATGGTTGCTGCGTTGGCAAGGATCACATTTAGCGATATATGCTTTCACACATTCGCTAACGGAACCAAGCCAATAGTATCGAGATGCAATCTTTTCAACAGTTTTATTTATGCCAAGATGACCTCCAGCAGGATCGGAGTGGCACGCCTTCAGAATCTGGTTGACTTCTGTCTTCAAAATCACCCGCAGTGGTCCAAATTTCTTGTGGTTGTAGTGCAGTGTCCCATTGAGAATGCTGTATTTGGAGCATTAGCCCGGAAATTTCGTTTAGCCGTTTTGA
This sequence comes from Protula sp. h YS-2021, assembly GCA_949752745.1. Classification (NCBI taxonomy): domain Eukaryota; kingdom Metazoa; phylum Annelida; class Polychaeta; order Sabellida; family Serpulidae; genus Protula; species Protula sp. h YS-2021. The sequence goes on from OX457026.1 coordinate 106,042,879, forward strand.
CATCTTTGGTAGATGAAACGCTTTCCGGCCAGGCTTTTTGGCTTTCACATGAAACCAAAAAGTTGGCAATTTCTGTTGATTCCTTCTCTTCCATTTTGATACTGCTGGTTCTTTGCAAATTAGCTTCTTTTATACTTATTTTTTCATTCCAGTCCGAGGCTATGTCTACTCCGGAGAAATTGGCTCAGCAAATAGAATTTTGATTCAGATCCTCCGGAAAATGCAGAAACCAACGAAAACGGCGTAAAATGCAATTAGCCGACTTCTCTTCTCCGTGATTATTGGTTGAGTCATTTTCTAATACCAGCTACTCAATTCGTATAATTGCATTTAATGTTCAATTGCAATTTCCCTGCTGATTGCAGTCATAATCATAAGTAGCTCCTGTTATCGTTGCGATTTAATACTTTCTGATTGTTGATTGCAATCATAGTTATAAGTAGCTTCCTGTTATCATTGCGATTTGATACTTACTGGTGTAATTCACCTTCCCTATGAAGTATGCAAAATGCCATCCAAGCTCTATTGTTCAATAAGTTCAATGGATCTCTATCGCCAATGGTTAGACGTGACCGATTTCCTGTTTATCTGAATAAATTACTATTAGCGATTTTTATTTTTAATCTGAAAATATATTTTTACAAGATTTCAACTATTTCTACATTTACTTTTATAAAGGGGGTGACGATTTAATGTGTAAAATTCACCGGGGGTGTGTTTTTCATGCTATGAAATATTCACCCCCGGGAGTGAACATTTCATAAGGGGGGTGGATATTTCATAATGTAATATCCACCCCCCGGTGAGTTTTACATATGTAATATGCACCGGGGGGTGAGTTTTTTGGGGGGTCAAGATTTCATGCCACACCGGTCGCAAAATCCCAGAAACAGGGTTGAGAGTTCGTAAAATTTTCTGGTCGCCCGCCGGGCGACCAACTTAAAAAAAATTAGTCGCCCGGCACAAAAGTTAGTCGCCCGGCGCAATTTTTGCAAAATTTCTCTAGCCGACCTCACATGAAAAAAAAAAAAACAACCAAACGGTGTTTAAAATAATCATTAGTATTTACCTGAAAATACTCAGAAAAAAGCCCGACCAACTCGAACAAGTTGGTCGCCCGAGCCAAAAGTTGGTCGCCCCAGGGACCGCGAAATCTCAACCCTGCAGAAATATCCCGGAGTGCGAAATTTCAAGTAAAAACAAACAAACAAAAAAATTTGTTGGTTTTTTTTATAGATTTTGCAAAATGTTGGTGAGCAATTGGTGTGTATAGTGTGCCATGACAAAATGTGTCACTGGTCTCACATATTCGGCCTACGTGACCAGCTTAGATTGTGGGAGGAGGATCAACTAACCGCACAGGCATCGCCATTACAGAAATTGTTGAAAACAGAAGTGAAGGGGTCGGGGAAAAAATAAATATTATTCATTTGTACCAAAGAACTTAACCCTCCTACATGAAACTTAATACCATCTGCTATTAAAATGAAACAGGAGAAGGTAGTGGTGTTGCATTTTCCGAAAGTTTCACTGCTACAGCAAAACATGTCGCCCAAAGTCCATGTTTACAAAAAAAAAAAAAAAGGAAAATGATGGTCACATCAAGCTTCACCCGTCATGCGGGGATTTTGGATCCCAACATTAACATGTGGGTCGTTAGAGGAGCTGAATCAACTTGCCCGATGCTCAACTTACTCATGTTTTCTCGATTAACTTGGGACTCGACCAGATCATAATATTTACCCAAGTCATGTAACAATTGCAGATGAAAGTAGACAACTTACATATAGGGATTGCAATCGTGTTGTATTAGAAATTATATTGTTAATTAGAAATTAAAGCTAAATAACAATTGCTGTATAGTGCTCATATTTAGTTTCTTTGTCAACAAATACCTGATTATTTGAACGGGGGCATACTCTGTACACTACCCTGGTCATGAATCGAGTTTGCAAAATTGACATTGAAAGCCTTGGCGAGGCTGAAAATGTGAGCAGAAAGCGTTTACATTGTACGAAATATGGAATTCAGATTCAATTACATAAAAATTTCCAAATGTGGGTTTTTAGCTGGAAATGTTTTTTAAGCATTTCATACCTGTTAATTGACCCATTGAGTTCAACTTTTGTGATACTATCTAAGACTAAGCTTTTTTGTTTAACAGGATGGCAAGAACGGGGCAGTAGAAGTGATCGACACTATAAGGTAAGACGTGAAAACCATGGTTGATTCGGTCTCGTGTAGACGGCTTTTTTCCTCAATAGTATGGGCTTATGCATGTCGTGTATTTTCTTTGCCCTGATGCTCAAGATGCTGCGCGTCGTTGTTCTATAAACGGTTCATTTTGTTAAAGGAAAAAATGGCAGAAAAAATTGAGTGCAGATATTTCAGGAGTAAAACCCGAAGACTTGAGTAGAATCGCATTCGTTAACCGGGTTTCACCTAGAATGAAAAGTCTTGTCACTGATTCGTTTAAAAGGTTTGCTGAATGAACTCGTGGATTGCTCATAATGTGTTGGATTATATTTGTTGTAGAGAAGAAAAACGGAAAAAAAAGCGCCAGGTTTCCTTTTTGTTGACTCAAAATTTGTTTTAGAAGAGATATTCTTTTTTCTATTGAAGTGAGAAAGTATCTGCGCCTTACTTTAAGATTCTTTGTTTGTCACCCCCAATTCCCTTCCCACCTTAGACCCTGAGATTCGATGGGAGCAATGGATTTTTCTCTTTGTCCCTGACTCGCGAAAGCAATGTGGCTTGGTGTGTTTTATATACAAGGTTCTGCATGGTATACTTGTGAATAGCTCGCAGTCTCTGTATTGATCAAGGCCTTGTAGCTGTTAACCCGCTGCTTGCATCGCAGCTCTGTCATTGGCTCCATACCGTAAACCCTGCAATTGACGCCCGGTATGGAATGAGACCCTGAAAGTAATGCCAGCAACTGGACAACTGTCACACCATGTTTCACCAGGTTAAGATGTTGTAATTTGATCGCTTGCAGAACCATGTTTCGCCGAACCCTTGTTAATACTTTTGGGTTTTGGTGCCTCGGGTGAAGATCACTTGTTATTGATTTTAGGTTCTTTTGCAGAATGTGGAACGCTAGACAGGCACAGGCACGCCAGAAATGTCTTAAAATGGAGTCTAAATCTCTTTTGATGACTTCTGAGACAGGGCGTGTCTCGCAATAGAAGCCCCCCCCCCCCCCCCCTCCACGTCCCAATTTGCATACCCACCCACTACCAGGGAATTTTCTATGTTAATTTCCATTTTGGCTGTTGCAAAACAGGAATGTTTTTGTGGTGTATCACAGTGCAGACCTCTGGCTGTATTTTTGTAGTTTTCAGATTCCACATTAGTGTTTTTGAACTGCTTTCTTTTGAAATCTTCTTCAGTACTGCTGTCTGAATGGCGCTATAAAAATGGCTGGAGCTCGGTTGTAAGAGCTGCATGTAACATCGTATTGTTTACAATAAGAATTCTGAAGCAAATAAGAATCCAGATATTTTTTGATAGGCTATTCCGGAATAGACTACCGATAATTCAAATGTAACCAGATAACAGGGATGCATTATTAATTATAAATTACAATGTAAATACTACAAAACTGCAGTTCAAAAAAAAAAAAAAAAATGGAAAGGCAGTTCTTCTGTTGGTAACATTGGTCACAACTGATAGTGTGTCGAATAGAAACGCCACCGCATGTGCAATTAATTGCAGTATAAAACAGAAGAGAAGCAATTATTGTACCAAAAGAAAAGATACTGGTGTGAAAATGCTTGTCCATGTTGATGCATAATTGTGACAAAGTGAGAATGATAACAATTTAAAGAAAAAAGTACGAACGAAAATGTAATTTCTGAAAAACTGTGAAAAGCCCCGGGCAGTCGTCCGTAGGAGAATTATCGCAGGGGAGTTCTAGACCTAGCAAAAATATATATTGCCTCAGTTCTGTTATTTAGGCCAGTTATCGCACTTTTCAGTTCAGGAGAATTGTCGCTAGGAGCATTGTCCCTGCCCGAATTGTCGTCTGGCGCAAAATCTTTGATGTGATTGCCGGGTATGCAGAAATTGAGAGGCTTTAGTGTGCTGGATATGCGCGATTGATGAAAGAGGGGCTGGTGACCGGGAAGGCAGATTGCCGTTTATAACAGTTTATTAATATGTCAGTACTAGAGGTGTGACGGTTCGTACCGAAAACCGAGAACCGAGAAAAGGCTTCGGTTCGGTTCGAACCGAAAACCGAAAAGCCCAATCACGGTTTCGGTTCGGTTTTTTTTTTGCTATTTATAACAAGAAAATGCATTAATTTGGTAATGTTATTTTGGTTCTTTTAATATAGTTTAGTTTTAATATATATATATATCACATCGGACAAATCAACAAACATATTTCACACACTTTTTTGGAACCTGTCACGAATTCCATGCGTTTATTGTGGCTACATGTGAGCCTGTCAGTCAATAACAATGTAAATTCTTGTGTAAGTAAGCTTTGGGGTAATAAATATAAAACATTACCGTCAGGGTTCGCGCTAGTTCTCAGGAAGGTGAGTCCAAAAAGGAAAGTGTGACTCAGTTGGGTCCAGAAAAACTCGGTGGGTTCCGAAAAAGTGAGTCATTTCGTAAAAAATGCCCACAAAGTGGACAAAAACCCCTCCAACGCGAACCCTAATTACCGTTATATGTTTTGTATCTGTTCTAAGGTAAAAAGAAATATCAGATTATCGGATTAGGTGCAGGCAATTATAAACAAATAAAAAAAAATAAACACGCATATATATATATTATCAGTGATTTAAATCTAAAAAAAAAAATGACTGGTAGACGTCTAGCTCCCGTATATAAAGATATTTCGACAGAGATGCAACAAATAGTTGAAACGTAAAAGCTATTTGCAAATGTTCAGTTATTCGATGTGATATTGCTGAGAACTGCAGTAGCATTAGACTAATAGATAGTGAAAAATCAGTTCTGTATGTTTTTAAATGTTCTGTAACTTTTTTGGTGATTTAAATAAAAAAGTCAATTTAAATAAAAAAAGTAAAAAAAATCATGACTTTTTAAAAAAAGTCATGTTTTCTACCAGCCCTGAGATATATATATATATTTGAAAAGAAAACTACCGGTTGGTTTTGCTGAACCGAACCGAAAAAAACCGAACCGAACCGAAAATTTTTGTTGAACCGAACCGAATCGAACCGAGCTGGAGGTGAACCGTCACACCTCTAGTCAGTACTGTAGTTAGTATATTAGTGGGGTGGTGAAGTTAGCAATAAATGTAACGTACACCCTCATTTTATTCAGAGTGAAAAGCAAAGGCGGTGCAAATTGATTTCAAAGATTTTAAATAGACAGGGCTGAAATGTCTACATGCAATCCAGGCTATATCTTCGATGGTATTGGTTGGATTGTTTTGAAATTTCACATACAAATAGGGCACATATTGATGGTTGCTTCGTCGTATTTTGATCAGATTATTGAAAAAAACGTCCGTCCGTCTGACCGTCATCGCTTTATACCCCTATGAATTTGGGGGGAGGGGGGGAGGCGGTTAGGGTCTGCTTGTGTTTCACAAATACTTACTTGTGAAATGTGGTAAAAGATGGATTCTGTGTCAACCGTTTTCGTGATTTCAAAGTCTCGAGCGCAGGGTTTTCTGGGGCGCATCCCTCCCATGCTCCACAGGTTGATGGCGATAGTTGGATCAAATGTTGCTATTTCGCTCGATTCTAGCTGAGCCATTAGCAAATTGCTCAAATGCGAGTCAGTGAGGGTTGAACGCCGGTTGGTTTTCACTCGCTTCATTGTGCTAAATTATCCCTCTCTTTCAAATGTTTCGTGGCCCGCCGGGCCACGAGCCCCCAAATTCTGGTGGCCCGAGTCAAAATCTGGTGGCCACGGGCCACCGTAATTTTCAACCCTGTAATTACAGTCCTAGACCCGTCCCCAGGTCCTGTACTAATTCAGCCGTACATTGCCATTCCTGCCTGTCCACCCCCACCCCAGGAACAAGTCAGTTGTCCCCGTGACAACTGTACTCGGACTATCCCCCCTTCCCGATCATTGCCCCAGTGACAACTGCCCCCGTCAGGACCAGGGCTGGTAAAAATTTCGAAATTTTTAAAATTTTCATGAAATTTGAAATTTTTGAAATATTTCAGAAATATTGAAATTTTTGAAATCTTTCAAAGCACATTAGAAAAAAAAAAAACACATTTCCAGGCTATGCGTAATATCTGCTTGTCTAATTTAACAAATACCCCAGTCAAGGTATCCGGACATAACGGCGACGGCCAAAACGGCGACGGCCATAACGGAGAAGACCAAAACGGCGACGGCCATAACGGCGACAAGTGCAACCCCGGACAAAACGGCGACGGAGTTTTTTAAGTTCATGCTTTAAAACGCTTATTAAAAAAAAGTAACAATGTTGCCAACACAGTTTATTTAATGATCAGTGATAAATAAATTTGAACACAATGCAGCATTTCTCCCTACGTGCCCTTTCCGCCCTCCCTAACCACCTCCTTCCTGTCACCAATCACTGTCTCAGTAATCTACTCAAGGAATGCTTTATTCACTAACCTTTTCTCAGGTCAAACTCAAAATTATTTTCTCAGGTAAAGTAAATTTAATCTCATTTTTCATTGGTGTGGATTCGTTTATACAATAACAACACTTCACATAACCGATACAAATAAGGATTAGCTCATTAAGGCGATTAAAACATCGGTCTTTCATTGCTGATAATCCGAAGTCCTTTTAAAGGCATTTTTATTATGCCTTTTATTGATGTGGATTCACGTGGAAAAACGGATTAGTGGGCACAGTCGCTAAATACAATTGTCTTTCAAAATGTACTTAATTAACCCCCCCCCCCCACCACACGATTGATTATCGTATAATTGCAATTAGGACTATATGAGAAAATAAGTGTTAAATTATCCAATTTGTTTTGCCCGTAAAATTTAAATATTGGTTCAGATTATACTTATCTTCAAGTACAAATGAATTGATTTATCTGGCAACACTATTCTTTGTATTTTGACTTTCAACATTAAATTATTAATCTTCGTCGCCGTTTTGTCCGGGGTTGCACTTGTCGCCGTTTTGGCCATCGCCGTTTTGGCCGTCGCCGTTCTGGCCGTCGCCGTTTTGTCCGGGATTCCCCAGTCACACATGCATAGACAGATAAAATGAGAGAATCGCAAACCGGTTAAACGCATAAATCGGTTGATTGCGTAAAATTATGTATTTTTAAACGGAAAATTGCATACCGCTTTATCGTAAAACCGGATAAACGCAAAACTTCTTCTCGTTCAAGCGGGAAACACTGCTTAATTGCAGAATTAAGGGTGACTGTTCAAACAGTGCTAAACTTGAAGCAAACCCGGGAGTGAGTTGCTTCTGTTTGTTTAGCTAACATATTGTCTGCTATATTTTTGACCTATTGTGTACATATCCGACATCTTTCCCTGTGCCGTTAACAGTGAGCACCCTTTCAGCAGTTACTATAAACCCTCCTGCCTCTCTTCTCATCCCTTAGAAACACCCGCTCAGATACCCGGAGTTGATGTGTCAACGGTGCTACAGGCCAGCAACTGCTGGCTTTGTTACTCAAAAGTCATAGGTGACGCAGGATTTCTGTGGCTGCATTGTTTACTGGTAGACTTATGCCAAACGAAGTGTTTGACTGACAGCTTCAGATGAATGTCCGTGGATAGGTATCCGTCAGTATTTGGTATTCATGATGTCCAACTTATTTCTTATTTAAAAATGTGAAATTTTTGAAATTTTTACAGTGAAATATTTCAAGAAATATTTCATTCGAAATATTTCATACCAGCCCTGGTCAGGACTATTGCCCCGATCATTTTTAGCTGTTTCTTAAGCCAGCCAACTTCGTCGTGCCATTTTGAGGTTAAATATTCACCACCGTGTAATACCCACCCCCGGGGAAAAGTACATATGTAGTCTTCACGGGACGGGGGGGGGGGAGTATTTAATGTCTAGTCACATCAGTAGAGGTGGGGAGAAAAGTGAGTCACCTGTCGTTCGTTCCTTTGCGCGTATTTAAACTTTTATTTAAAGTGCTGCTTCACCCCAGTTTTGATCGGATGGCTTTCAAATTTTGTTTTCTCTGGGTAGTCTCTTTTTAAAAGTTACTCTTTTTGGCGATCTGCCACAAAACGGCCAAATTAAGGAATCTTTTTTTTATCTTTGGCAGCCAATTTTCAAAATTCCTCAGCTGGTCCTGAGCAATCTTGCTCATCGTTTATGTCGTTTCTTCTCAGTGGATGGGCTTAGGTTGGCACGCATTGATAACAGGGACATATTGTAAATGTTATAACATTGCAATAAAAAACACTGGGCACGTATTGGCAACATTGATCACAGCTGATAGAACGTCGATGAAAAACATCGCTACTTATGGAATTAATTGCAATAAAAACACAAGAAACGCGATTATTCGCCAAAAAAAGTAACTATTGGTGTGGAAATGCTTGCTTTATTTGAGTTCATGAATAATTGTACTAAAGAGAGATTGTGAGTAATTCGAAGAAAAAGTATAGAAGAAAATTAAATTGATGGGAAGTTATAAAAAGCAACGGGGGAATCGTCTGTCTGAAAACTACTGAGTGTTAAGCTGCAGTAAGGGAGTGTTTCAGGATGATTCAAACCCTTTCCCAGTTATTCATTCCCCACAGGGGGAATATATGCGATCGACCGCGTGTCTGTCTGTCTGTCGGTCTGTCATCAAGAGCTTTTAAACACGTTAACTAAAAAACTGCTGCACGGATTTTAATGAAACTTGGTATGTAGCTTCTATGGGAGCAAACACAGATCGGTATGTTCATCCAACGAAATTTGACCAGCTGGACTTAGAAAATTTCAACTCTTGACTATTGATGGCGGTGTTTAAGTGATGGAAGGGGGGGGGGGGGGGGGGTGCTGTGGGGAATATGTTGGCTATGCACACTGCTCTAAGTTGTAAATTTATAATGGCGCCTTATTATCAGAACATACAGGGAGGTGTACGTATGACGAAACGTGGCAAGGAAAGGGTTAAACCATCTTGTTTGAATGTGTTGGGCAGGTGGGTGTGTGACGTTTTTGTTTGACTGTGTTGGGCAGGTGGGTTTGTGACGTTTTTGTTTGACTGTGTTGGGCAGGTGGGTGTGTGACGTTTTTGTTTGACTGTGTTGGGCAGGTGGGTGTGTGACGTTTTTGTTTGACTGTGTTGGGCAGGTGGGTGTGTGAAGATGTCCCGGAGCTGAAGCTAGCGATGGAGAATCATGTTCTGAAGGACTACGACACATCGAGCTACACGAGCATGCGCGGTCTGTGTGACAAGTACAACCGCTCGATCGACAGCATCCTCCAGCTGTGGCGCGGCACGACGCGGGCTGACCAGCTGCACACGCGCCCCAGCCCCGGCCTGCTCAAGCACATCCTCCAGCAGTGCTACAACCGCGCCGTCGACGATCCCGACAAGCTTAACCAGTACGAGCCGTTCTCCCCCGAGGTACGTGTCGACACCCCAGTTTAAACAGTGCGAGCCCCCCCCCCCCCCCCCCCCCCCCCCGAGGTACGTGGCGACCCCTGACAAGCTTAACCAGTACGAGCCGTTCTGCCCCGAGGTACGTGTCGACCCCTGACAAGCTTAACCAGTACGAGTCCTTCTCCCCCGAGGTACGTGTCGACCCCTGACAAGCTTAACCAGTACGAGCCTTTCTCCCCCGAGGTACGTGTTGACATCCCAGTTTAAGCAGTGCGACCCCCCCCCCTCCCCCCCGAGGTACGTGTCAACCCCTCACAAGCTGAACCAGTACGAGCCCTTCTCCTCCGAGGTACGTGTTGACATCCCAGTTTAAGCAGTGCGACCCCCCCCCCCCCCCGAGGTACGTGTCGACCCCTGACAAGCTTAACCAGTACGAGCCCTTCTCTCCCGAGGAACGTGTTGACCCCCAACAAGTTCAACAAGTGCGAGCTCTTCTCCCCAGAGGTACGTGTTGACCCCTGACAAGCTCAATCATTACGAAACCTTCTCCCCTGAGGTACGTGTTAACCCCCGACAAGCTCAATCTTTACGAACAGTCCTCGCTAGAGGTGTGTGTTGACCAAATGCAAGCCCTTCTCGCTCGAAGCAGTTGCGGAACCTACTGAATTGAACCAGTGCGGGCTGTCCTCGCTCGAGGAACGTGTCCTACCCCCACCCCCTCCACTCGTAGAGTCAACCCTTACGAGCGTTTCTCACACGAGGTTTGCCTTCATACATCTGAGGGGCCTAATGGTAGCCGTAGGTCCACGGATCTGTACTCCTGTTGATGTGTGGAACACTGCACATTAAATCTGTCTCAGTTCGTGGGATAGTGTGAACAAGGCGAACAGTGCGACAGTGAAGTTAATATTTCTGTCTGAATGCTTGCGTGCAAATAGCATTGTGACGTTAAGATTGTCCAAACACACCTTGGTGTAGTGTTCAGTTGGTTAAACAAGGAATGAACGACATTCCAGTTAGTGTGCTGTTTAGATCAATGCTTGAACAAATAGTTATTCACGATTTCCTTGTTTACCGAAAATGTACTTGTTATCAGTTAATGCTGATTTAAGCCACGTATATTCATGCGCGCATTGTGGTCGGGAGTTAATTGTTAACTATCGACCTTTCCTTGTAATTATTGATTCACTCGCCGAGGTCGTGAGCGGAACGAGAATGCGGCAGTTTCGAGGTGAGGGGGAGGGGGGTGGGGGTATAAGAGGATCCTGCCCCCTCTGTTACCACACGGGGACAATTTTGCACGCATGGTAAAGTGTTAAGCATTGAGTTGGACCTGATACATATTTTGCAGACGTGCTGTTCGCTCGCCAGCCCGAGTTAAACAGCGACCTACTTTTGTTATGCAAGATTTTTGTTGTGTAGCGTACGGTGCTGCCCTCTCGTTTTGGCCTGAAAACAACATAACGAGCTTGTGCTTGTATATCGCACGTTTGCTTATGAAGATTTGGCAGCTGAAATCTTATTCAAGTGCCTTGTGATCTATGGCGTTAACCCGATGCCCGCTGTGCGTATTCAACTGTAGGCCCGTCTCGCTCTGTTTTGCATCGAGAATTTTGTTTAAAAAAAACACAAACTATTCGTAGACTTGCTTGTTTACTGGCTCCACAGCATCACTCATTTTATGTATAATCAGAAGTTAAACATAGATTTTAGGGGATCCGATTTCTAGATTCACGTGCATTGTTTGAGCGAAATTCTGACCCAGATTAGAAAAAAAAAACGAAAATCTTGTGTTTCCCTAGTGAGCATGTTGAACCTTGATAATTTTATTCTTTTCATTGCAGTGTGAAATTTTTTTGTGTGTGTGCAACGTAAATGAATAAATGACGAGGAAGATTTGTTGGTACACTTTTTCTTCGGCAAAACGATGAATGATTTGACGACAGTGCAAGCGACTGAAGAACTTTACAGGTTCATGGGTCATCCAGGTTAAGAACAAAAAGACTTCGTGGGCCATTGTGAAAGAAGCGGTTTTAAAGGAAAGCATGTTACACGAAGTTGTCTTACGCGGTGTGGTTCTGCTTCAGGTGTACGGAGAGACATCATATGAGCTTGTCAGTCAGATGATCAAGTCTATCGACTTTACAGCAGACGACATCTTCATCGACCTGGGAAGTGGTAGGTCCCTCACGCCATGTGCTTCTGAAGACCTTTAAGCCCCACTGAACTCAAAGTGTGGTATACAAATAATGTGATCTTTACGCATGCACTTTCAGTTTCCACATGGTTCTTAGTCGTATCGTCTGTGAAGAGACTGGTGTGAAGATGCATCACTGAGAAATGCTCATTTCACAAGGACCATAATTGTCCATGTTTTTTATATAAAAGCTGGCTGGTCTGTGATGCAATGCATTTCAATTATAAGACAAGCAAAACTGAACAGTTCCTACGGAACGTGGCCAAAATCACATCCTTCAAAATTAGCTGTCCTTAGAAATGAACTGAAAACCACTCCAAAACCGTTTTATGGAACCGGTCGTGCGTATTGTCTTGATTGAACATTTATTGTCTGAAGTTCAGCCTTTCACTGTATAACGGTTTGAAAATGTTGCCTGGTTTACTGCGCGTGCAGTATGTTTTTTTTTTTTCGTGTTGAGCCTGAAGTGTACATTCTTGAGCAACAGTATTCACGGGTCTGAAAGTTTTAACGAGTTTTCAATCACGTTTGTTACCGTCATTTTCAGGTGTTGGGCAGGTGGTTTTACAAGTGGCAGCATCCACACCTTGTAAGTTGTGTTATGGCATAGAAAAAGCGGATTATCCTACAGAATGTGCGCGGGTGAGTGTTCCAGATGTGTGTGTGGGAGGCGGGGTGGGGGGGGGGGGATGTGGACGGCTGAGGAGGTGGGGGTAAGGGGCGGGGGTCACACCGACCATAGCACGGAGCAGTGATACATAAATGTCAGTCCATATGTTAGGATCCGAAATATAGTAAAACGAAATTTGATTCCCTCCCCCCCCCCCCCCGCCACCCCCGTCAAGCCCCGCCAGTGTCATCCCAAGTTTGCTGTCAGATTGGTTAAGGTTTTAATAGACTTGCAATGGTAGACACGAGCTTTAAGTTGTGCCAGATTTCACCTTATCGAGTTCTAGGAGTGGGTTAGAAGTGGGTTAATTTTGACTTTTAAATAAACAACTTCAGATTAGACCCGTGATGGAAACCTGTGGCGCCGAGTAAATTGAATGTAGGCAGTAATCGAACAATTTATTGGACATTAAGTGGCAACAGTGTCGAATAACAAGGACTTTCACTTGAGCGATTGATTAGAAATCGATTGGGAAATATGATTCAAATATTGAAGTTGTAATGTAGTAAAATGGACAAAGTAAAGCAACACCTAAAATATTTTTTTCATTAGTGATTTACTTTCCGATTGTGGAAGAATTATTTCATTTTGGTGTCGGTATAAAGTCGCATCAGGGTATTGCTCTATCTGTGAACTGGAGAAGATCAATTCCTTTTTTACAGATACCGGACATATTGAAACTTGTTTATGACCAATCAAAAAAAAAAAAAAAAAAAAAAAAAAAAAAACTTGTTTTGCATTCCTTCAGTGTGTTAAATTTGCAGATAATGAACAGTGAGTTTAAGCGCTGGATGGAGTGGTACGGCAAAGAATACAGCGACTATGAGCTCGAGAAAGGAGACTTTTTAGAGGAGAGCGCCAAGGATATCATTAGCCAGGCCACGTGAGTGCTCTCCTGTCGTCTGCTGTCCTGTCGTCTGCTCACCGGTCCTCCGCTCACCTGTCGTCTGCTCTCCTGTCATTTGCGCCCATGTCGTCTGCTGCCGTTTCGTCTGCTCACCGGTGCTGTGCTCATCTGTCGTCTGCTCTCCTGTCGTCTGCTCTCCTGTCATTTGCTCTCGTGTCGTCTGCTTACCTGTCGTATGCTCTCGTGTCTGTTTTTCATTTGTCTGCTCAAATGTCGTCTGCTCACCTGTCGTCTGCTCTCCTGTCGTCTGCTCTCCTGTGTTATCTGCTCACCATCCAGTTTCCTGTGTTTATCTCCAAAAGCTTGCTTTTACCCATGTCTCCCCCCCTCCCCTGCCCACTTGCGCCTGTAACCCCTTTCTCACATTCATCGGCGCTTATATATTTTACCCATTCACCCTTGCCCACCTTTTATTTTATTTGTGCACCCTCACCCGCATCGTTCACCTTTACAGTGGCGACGATCTTTTTTACCCATGCTCCCTCGCCCGCCTGTGATCCATGACTGTCGCCCCTCTCTCACCTAGCAGTGTTGCCACACTATACTTTTTTTAAAAGTATATACTTTTTTTTTTGAAAAATGGCCTTAAATTCTTTTTTTTATACTTTTATACTTTTTTTATACTTTTTTTTGCCTTCATACTTTTTTATACTTTTTTTTTTGGAATCACGAAAAAAAAACTTTTTTTTATTTCTTAATTCCTTTCAGGGAAAATGTTTCTCTCTCCGAAAATAAATACGTTTTACTATTTTCCTTGTTTAATTTTTTTTTTTGCTTATAAAAGTATTTGCTGTTTGCTAATGTATTTTTATACTTTTTTGCCTTTATTCTTTTTTTATACTTTACTGTACTTTTTTTCAATTTCTGCATTCCTTTCAGGAAAATATTTCCTTCTCCGACACTAACTACGTTTTACCATTTTCCTTGTTTCCATTTTTGTTTCCTTATAAAAGTATATACTTTTTTACTTATGTATTGGTATTGATTATTAAAAGTAATATCAAAAGGTGACCTTTAGATCACGAGCAGATGCTCACTTGTTAACAATAATATGTTTATTTGCCAAAGAAAAAAAATCTTTATTTTTTTTACTTTATTTTTTATCTTTTTGCTTATTCGCACGAAACATATTTTTTGCGTATCAAAGTATAATCTGTTTAAGCTCCTTTTATTAAGTATTATATTTTTTTTAGGGTTGACCATGTAGGTATTGTTTATGACATACCAACAATCACCACTACATAAGTAATGATGGTAGAAATAAATGCGAGCGCCGAAGCCGCGAGCCGAAAAATTTTGCCCTAAAAAATAGTTTTTTTTATACTTTTTTTTTTTGAAATACTTTTAAAAATACTTTTTTTATACTTTTTTTCATGGCAAAGTGAGTGGCAACACTGACCTAGGCACCTTGGACATCTCTATCAAAAAGGCACCCTCGCCCATGTCTTACACCCATGCACCCTCGCCCATGTCTTACACCCATGCACCCTCGCCCATTTCTTACACTCATGCACCCTCGCCCATGTCTTACACCCATGCACCCCGGCCTTCTCTTTCCAAAGTTTCCACGGTCCTGGAATTTAGGGAAAGAGTCCTGAAGTCCTAGAAATCCTGGGAAATTGAAAGTGTAATCAAATAAATTGTAAGACGTACCGAGTGACAATGCACTCGTGTATAAAAGAAGTGGTATGTAACTGTAGCATTATCTAACCGCCCAGAAAGTTCGCTCTCCGCATTCACACGAACGTCACTCGAACACCAAAGTCCTGGAAGTGTCTCTTAGAAAGTCCCGGAAAATCTGGAAATTTACGTCAGTAAGTCTGCGAAGTCCTGGTGTTTTTTTTTCTTACTTGAGCAAAAAGCGCGGGAACCTTGTACTTTCACCCATGCACCGTCGCCCATCTCTCACCCCCATCTCCCCCATCTTTCATCAGTGCACCTCGCCCCCGTTCTCATCCTCAAGATGCACCCTCACCCATCTCTTTCACCCTTACACCATACCCCATCTCTCACTCTCACACCCTCCCCAATGTTTTTCACCCAGGCACCCTCGCCCGTCTCTTTCACCCATGCACCGTCGCCTGTCTCTTTCACCCATGCACCGTCGCCTGTCTCTTTCACCGTTACATCGTTGCCCATCTCTCACCCTGGCACCCTCGTCCGTCTCTCACCCGTAACCCTCGTCATCTTCGTTACATTTTTGTAGAGAAGTCTCCAGACTGATGGGTCGTTTCAAAAATATCAAGTCCCATTTTCGCGATTAGTTCCACATTCGTTACTGTGCTAGAAATGTAAAAAATTGTAAGGAAAATTATTTTATTCCATCTGCTAAAGAAAATGCGTCTATATTTCTAATCTAGGCCGGCGATATATTTTGGAATATTACTCGTATCACGTGACATGGTGTTTTTTTCTTTTTCTACAGTGTTGTCTTTGTCAACAACTTCGCTTTTGGGCCGACAGTGGACCACCAGGTAAGCTCATCATTAGCAATTCACTCTCAGGCGCCGCTCTTTGTGCGCGTGGCGGTAAGGACCCAGGGGTGTCTCTGGTTCTGTATGCAGTTGTGGTGCTATAATTAGGGAAACGATGCAGGAGGCTTTTTGAAATAGTTACATTAGAACTTGGTGATTGCTATAGCATTAGTAACACTTTAGTGAACCTGTCCCTCTCTGTAATGAGTGGAGAGACTCTCCACAGGCTGTAATTTGTACGTTTTTGCACTTCATGTGACGTCACACCAGGCGTCAGGTGACCACGAGACCTCTCGCCGCTGGTCACGTGTGCAGGTTACATGTTTAATTCGTCTGCCAGCGTCCACTTGTCACGTGCACAAGTGCATGTGCACTTTGTATGCTAGCGCCCCTTTGACGTTTGCTGTCTTTTCTTTCAGTTGAAGCTGCGATTCGCAAACCTAAAAGAAGGAGCAAAGATCGTCTCGTCAAAAGCCTTCTGTCCACTCAACTTCCGGATCACAGACCGGAACCTGAGCGGTAGGATCCAGTAATCCGTGCCTTGATTTTTCTTATACAACTCTCCGGGCTAAATCCCACAGAGGGGGCCTTGGTGTTAGGAGGACATCTTTGACGTTTATGCTCTTCAATTTCTCTGCACGCATCAAGAAAAAAAAAAAAAAAAAAAAAAAAAAAAAGACGCCGAGTATTTTAGGACTTTATGTTCATGCGAGGTAATCTTCTGTGTCCCTCACCTAATCCTAAAAAAAAAAAAAAAGAGAGAGAGAGAGAGAATGATTATGGCATTGTAAAAGGTATGTATTGTGTGAGCTATAAATGCCGAAGACAATCAGAATAATTTGAGATTACGCTGGTAACGGACAGAGCGGTGGAGAGGAAGCAATGTGGTTAAGACGTGGTGGCCAGATGCTTACTCATGGTACGTCCAAGGACAGGAAGAACAGATTACAGCCTCGCAGGGATAATACGTCAGTGTATGAAAATCACTGACGGGGACGATAGTTGCGAACAGAGCTGTCCGGCGTGAGGCGTTGATGGAGCAAGTGTATGCTGGAGCTCATTATGGTACTAGAACTGAAATGAGCGCGAGTCAAAATATTTTCATTCGATGATGTGAAACTTAAGACACAGTCAGTCTTCTTTCCCTGATCCTGACCCTCCGTGACAAAAGAAAAACAATGAGCAGTCTTCATTTTTGCTGATCGAGACCGGGTTGGCAAGATCAGAAAACAGTCAGGAAAGTCAAGCGAAAAAATTTAGTCGGGAAAAGATGAGAAAAAATATGTCCTTGTGTTGTATTCTAATATAGTTTATTTCACTAGATTTGCAAACCCACCAAGGACTATGTCAAAATTTTGAAAACTTTGATTGTCTCTGCTCACATTTTGGACACCCAAGTTAATTTGACGGTCAGAAAAAGGTTAGGAGAAATCGTTTTGAAAACTGCGTGGCAACCGTGTGATCTCGGGTGCGAGACATTAGAAATCGAAGCTGAACACTCGAGCGCTTTGGCTTTTGAAGGACACCAAAATGATCTCAGTTTATACGGTGACAAAGAAATTCGTATATGGTAAGGGGCATTTTCAGGTGATGGGAAGGGGGGGGGGGCATGACCATAGGTATGTGGGGTGAGGCGGCCCAGGACAAGAGCGAATACTCTATTCAAGAACAAATCCATTTGTAATGGAGATGGAGACGAGTATGTTGCGGTTAGCGAAGTCGCACACAAGGTTTGAGAGCGTGGCGTTTGCTTGTGAGAGGGTGACGTTTGCTTGTGAGAGCGTGGCGTTTGCTTGTGAGTGCGTGGCGTTTGCTTGTGCATACTGGCGACGCGGTACTTGATTCCTGGGACAACTATATACCTAAATCATATTAATTCCGGGCAAGGTCTAACTTCAAGGCCATTTACAACGACTCCAGTGCATTGTATGCAAGCCATGTTTAATCTGGCGTTTAGTTTATTCCCTAACTTAGCTTTAGCGAACAACCACAATCCATTAAATTGTAAATAGGAAAAATAAGTCGACTAGCGCGAAAAAAGGTTATTAAAATGCTAGGGGGATCGTCCCGGGATGCCGTAGTCCTCGTGGAAAGAGGGGAGAGAGAAGGGGGGGGGGGGCGGGCTGGGACTTCAGAGCTTCCGGGTCTCCCATCTCTTCTCCTGCTTTCTTCATTGCACTCCCCTCGGAATGTGCCGTGCTATCTCACACTCAGCTTGGGATGCCTGCTTAATGTGGAGGGCATTCATTATTCATGGAGCAGTAATTAAGCATTTCGCTAGGTTTGCCGCGTGGCCTTGGGTCGGCTACAGGTGCTGTCCTAGAAAAGCGCGCCTAAACTCGTAGCTAAAGCTGATGCTAATGTCTACAAGCTGAAGGCTGTAGGCTCATGTCTACAAACTGAAGGCCATAGGCTCATGTCTACAAACTGAAGACCATAGCTCATGTCTACAAGCTGAAGGCCGTAGGCTAATGTCTACAAACTGAAGGCCATAGGCTCATGTCTACAAACTGAAGACCATAGCTCATGTCTACAAGCTGAAGGCCATAGGCTAATGTCTACAAACTGAAGGCCATAGGCTCATGTCTACAAACTGAAGGCCATAGGCTCATGTCTACAAACTGAAGGCCACAGAAGCATGTCTACAAGCTTAAGTCCACAGGTCTCTTTAGCAAGGACGCCCTAATATAGCAACTATAGTCGCTGAGTGGGACGTCCAACTCAAAAAAAAAAAAAAAAAAAACAAAAACAAAAAAAAAAAAAAAAAAAAAAACAAACAAACAAAAAAAAAAAAACAAGAAAAAACAGTCCGTAAGATCCTGGTTTTTAGATGCTCCTTTTTCGGAAAGGAAAACCAAGTTGCAAGCCCCACGTCGGGAATTTCTATGAACATACATGCCGCTGCCCGCTGGTCAACTCCCAGACTGGAATTTTAGTATAAGCTGCAGCCATATATTTCAAGTTGGTAGGGTGCAAGTCGACCGTAACAAATTGAAAATCCTTCTACACATGAGATGCTATTTTGCTTTACAATGCCCTTGACCTGACGTATGCTTCGCGGGGTTGTCCTTTGACACAGACCAAGTGTCCTCATCTGGTTTGGCTGACCTCTGGCCTGGCCTTGACCTCTTTTCCAGATATCGGCGCGATCCTGCACGTGACCGAGCTGTCGCCGCGGCACGACGCAGTCAGCTGGACGAACCGACCGATGGCCTACTACCTGCATAGCATAGACCGCTCCATGGTAAGTGCCCGTCCCGGCATGGCGAGTGATGCTCTCTTTTTTTCTCTCTGCTCCTGTAGATGTGGGGTCGATCATGCACATCGAGGAGCTCTCGCCTCTGCCAGGCGGCGTATCGTGGACTGGCAAGCCCTTCAATTACTTCATCCATACGATTGACCGCTCGCTGGTGAGTAACACGCCCCACCATGCCGCACTCACGGTACGTGACCTATTTTTATGACCTAACTTCAAACGCGTCACCCACGCCATGCGTACTACGTCACGGCTTTGTGTTACGCGCTGTGTGCACGGGCGGGCTGTCTCGTGCGTCACGCCGATGCTTCCGCTCTGCGTAGGAATACCAACCGGCTGATCGGCCTACTTGAGCTTGGCATAGGAACACCACCGGGTGTTCGGCCAACTGGGGCTTGGCGTAGGAATACCAAGGGTTGCCCGGTCTGCTTAACAATGCGCAGGAGTTTGATGGACTAATCCAACTCTGTCTCTCTCTCTGACCTTTGTGTACGAATACCAGGACGCGATGGGTGGGGGAAGGGGGGGGGGGGGCTCGGGGGTGCTTCGAGGAGGTTAGTCTGGTTATCTTCTTTAGGAACACCAGGAGTGATCATCCTACTTCTTTCTAGGGTAAGAATACCACGGTTGATCAGTCCACTTAGGCACTGCGTAGAAACACCACGGGGTCATCAGTCCACATAAACACTGCGTAGGAACACCACGGGGTCACCAGTCCACTTAGCACTACGTAGGAACACCACGGGGTCATCAGTCCACTTAAGCACTACGTAGGAACACAACGGGGTCATCGGTCCACTTAACACTGCGTAGGAACACCACGGGGTCACCAGTCCACTTAGCACTACGTAGGAACACCACGGGGTCACCAGTCCACTTAGCACTACGTAGGAACACCACGGGGTCATCAGTCCACTTAAGCACTGCGTAGGAACACCACGGGGTCAGCAGTCCACTTAAACACTGCGTAGGAACACCAGGGGGTCATCAGTCCACTTAAGCACTGCGTAGGAACACCACGGGATCATCAGTCCACTTAAGCACTGCGTAGGAACACCACGGGGTCACCAGTCTACTTAGCACTACGTAGGAACACCAGGGGGTCATCAGTCCACTTAACACTGCGTAGGAACACCACGGGGTCATCAGTCGACTCAAACACTGCGTAGGAACACCACGGGGTCACCAGTCCACTTAACACTGCGTAGGAACACCACGGGGTCATCGTTCCACTTAAGCACTACGTAGGAACACCACGGGGTCATCAGTCCACTTAAGCACTACGTAGGAACACCAGGGGGTCATCAGTCCACTTAACACTGCGTAGGAACACCACGGGGTTATCAGTCCACTTAAGCACTGCGTAGGAACACCACGGGGTCATTAGTCCACTTAATCACTGCGTAGGAACACCGCGGGGTGAGCAGTGAACAGTTCTGCGTAATAATACAGTTTGATGATAGTCGGAGTAGGTAGGAGTGCGTCGGAAGGTTCATGTGGAGATAATGTCACAGGACTATCCACAGGGGTGACAGGGTGATCAGACTAATTGACTTCTGCATAAATAGTCCGCAGAGTAACCCGGGCCTTCCCATGCTGTAGTCGTGACGACACACGGGCGCGGTAAAGGCCACGGTACAGAGCTTATACCATGTAGAGTCACTTTCCCTCAATGGGCCTGCTCCGTTTCCCCCTCCCCCCCTCCACCTCCTGCAAAGGCTTATGTGTGCTCTCCTCCCTAAGGCCAAGATGTAGAAGGTAAAAAAAGAAAGCGGAGGTATAAAAAAAAAAGAGCGCCTTGCTCGGGTATTCCTACGCCGCGTGTGATGACGAGTATTGGCGAGTGTACGCACGCGATCGCCACAATCGCGGAACAGGTAAAAATCAGGGCTCCGTCTCTCTTTTCTATTGTTCGGCGTTTCAAATGTTCTTTTAAAACATTGAACATTAGCAAGGTAAAGTTGTGGAAAATGATTATTCAAACGTGTTTTTTGTTCGTGCGGTTGTCTAAAAATGCGTTACGGTTGAGAAACCTTATTTTTTTATTTTTTCTAATCTAGGAAAAGCGGTGATTTTTTGGAAGCCCACCTGGCCTTATAGTGTGAAATGGCTGTACGGCAAAACAATGGCATACACGTGGGGGATGCCAAAAAACGTCACGTTGACCTGTTGATTAGCCCGAATTTTTGGTGTACGCCAACAAAATTCTTTCAAAACATGATTTAGTACCTAAAATTAAAGGGACAAATGAAATGAATATAAGATGCTAATGTTTAAAAAAATAATGCGTTCCCTGGATTTTTTCGTCGAAGTTAAGTGCACAGGGTCAGTACCACCCCTCCACCACGCCTCTACACGCTGTCGGTTTTTGGCATCCTCCATACTTTGTGGTCTCAGTCGCTTCTCAGTCCTCCTACGTCGTAGTACAAGGAGTATGCAGAAGAACTGAGATCAGATGTGTTTATTAGAGCTATTTTTTGCTGCACAGCCTGTCAACATGAATTATTCCTGCTAACGACAAAATTTATTATAACGATTTAGATTCAGCGCGGTGATTTTGGAGTTCGAACGGCAGAGAACCTTGTTAATGACGAAGTTGTATCGTAAAAACAAATTCTCTCGGGTTGTAGCGTGACTTCAAATTGTTTCGAAATAAACCGTGAATTCAAAGCTCTTGGGCCGTAAAAAAAAAAAAAAAAACGGGAGAAGGCCTAGGGCTTGAGGGCTGGAGGAAGGAGCCGAGCCCGAATGCCGGGCCGTGCATTCACGCCTGTTATGCACCGGGCTTGGATCTTCGTTACCCGTGGAAAACTTAACAAAATACTGGCGAAAAAAAAATGAGGAGATAGGGGAGAAAGTCAGGGAAGAGTTGCGAAGGCTTTTATGTCTCGGTGGATGATGACCTGACAATGAACATCCCGTGAAAATCCAAGCCGCAAACTCCACGCACGTACTGGATGCGGGTGACACTGTTTATATACACTTGTGTATCTTTAGTTGGGCTTTTAGATGTAGACTGACCTCTTGTTTTGGAGGTTGACCTTGTCACCGAGGTTTGACCTCTTCTTTGAGAGGTTGAACCTCCGAAATGGCCAGAGGTTGAACCTTCTTTTACTTTGGGAGGTTGAACCTCTGTTACTGTCAGGTTTAACGTGTTATTTTTTTCTTTTTTCTGCCGTGAGAGGTTTCGCTAACGCCAAGCCTCTCGTTGCTTTCATTAAATGGCAGAAAATCACCGTGACGGCTTGAAACCATCACGTGATTTTGCCCGTTTTACTGCGGTGCAACCCTTTATACAAACCCTCGCTTGAACGAGGCTTTCTCGGAATGAAGGGTGTTTATCATTACAGGTCCATATTACTCTTAAACGAAGTCTAGATGTGCAGTGATCATGCATTTCATCGGCGGTAGGCATGAGAGCACTCATCGGTAGGGCTGAATCCGCTAGTCGAATAGTCGGAATGACAAGCAGTCGTGCGCATATCCGTATACGACACCAACTGTGCATAACGCCGGCGTGTCTGTTCCATCTCGTTGCGAACGCGCGTTTCTTTTCGGCTTTCATATTCGTTGTATTGAACTTGCTTGCCGGCAAATGTGCCGGCGTGCTGCCATGACGTACTTACTGCATCTGTCGATTATGACGTAATCGCTGCATCTGTCAGTCATGGCGTAGTCCCTCCATCTGTCATGGCATAGTCTGCCATCTGTTGATTGTTGCAGTCGCTGCATATGTCGGCCGTGACGTTGTCGCTGCATATATCGGCCGTGACGTTGTCGCTGCATATGTCGGCCGTGACGCCGCTGCATATGTCAGCCGTGACGTTGTCGCTGCATATGTCGGCCGTGACGTTGTCGCTGCATATGTCGGCCGTGACGTTGTCGCTGCATATGTCAGCCGTGACGTTGTCGCTGCATATATCGGTCGTGACGTCGCTGCATATGTCGGCCGTGACGTCGCTGCATGTGTCGGCTGTGACGTTGTCGCTGCATATATCGGTCGTGACGTTCTCGCTGCCTATGTCGGCCGTGACGTCGCTGCGTGTGTCGGCCGTGACGTTGCTGCTGCCAGAAATCAGGCAAACGAGACACTCAATCGCCAGGCCATGACGTAGACGCTACATGTCAGTTATGGCGTAGTCGTTGTAACTTCCCGCAGTCGCTGTATTTCATTCAGTGACTCTCCTTTAGCTGTGCCATAGTGGCTTTATCTGCTGTAACGTATGTCTTTCTGTTGTGACCTAACGACAGTACTTGACAGCTGTGACGTAGTAACTGTATTTGCCGGCTTTGATGAGCGACTTTTCTGGTTAGAATCAAGTGAATCGTGTCGCTAGACTGTTGGCACTTTCACGTCGTTATGAATACACATAAGAGTTGAGAGAATTCTCCAGGCACCGTGTTTAATTAACTTTGGATCAGACTTCCTCTTAAACTCTCTGAAGTGATTTGTCTGGCTGACTGCTCTACAAATGGAGCGCTTTTTTCTCGCGGTTGTCATGCACAGTTCTCATGTCACTATTTCACTTTTGTTTACAGTTGTTCTAAATTTTATTGCGCACGCATCCGGAGTTGTATCGGTTCGCCCAGTGCTCCAGTATGTCTCGCAAGTATAACTGTTGAATCCTTCTGATTTTCTGAATTAAAAAAGTCTTCGTTTCAGGAGTAATAACGTTCTGCTGTCTTCACCGTACCTCACAGTTGGTAAATTTTCAGCCCCTTTTTGTAGGAGCGGGGTAACCAAATTGACTACTTGCACTTTCAGGCATGTAAGAAGCGACCTCGGGACTGCTTGCTGAGCTCCATCGAGTTTCCGCATTTCCGCAGCGGTATACACAGTGGGCAATGTGTAATTTGAAAGGAAATTTGCTTTTCAGATAATATCACTATCTCTACATTCTTGAACAGAGAGAGAGAGAGAGAGAGAGAGAGAGAGAGGAGAGAGAGAGAGAGAGAGAGAGAGAGAGAGAAGGGGGGGGGGGTCGGTTGTGGTAGGGGGGTAGGGGGATAAAGGTGAATTTGGCCTTTAGATTATTTGAACCTTTTTCTAAGTGTTGTCAAGCAAATTACCCGTTGCCGGCTGTGTATCTTATAAATGTATATCCTTTGTTCATAGAAATATGGCCTTTTTAACTTGTAACGTAATCAAATTGGAATTTCAAATCGACCAACATTTTGCTCGGAAATAGGCCGTCTGAGCTCATTTCTGGTCGGGCGATCAACTTTTGTGCTAGGAGACCGGAAAATTTGGCGAAGTTCCAAACCTGTAAATTGAAAATATTCAAACAATTAAAGTACGTTATATGACAGTAGACATTCATGGAAAGAGTCAAAATAGTGTAAGATTTGTTTGTTGGTGAAAAATACACGTTCTGTCAAGTAAACATGCATATGACCTCGGTGTTGATGTTGGAACACGACTGTGAACCGGACTATAGAACAATATGTACCGAATTTAATGAAATAGATTGTGAAACAACAAGAAAAATCCCTTGTTTGTGGTAAATTTGGATCCTAAATACATTAGTCAAGTCGGTCGATGATAACCACAGATTATGAACGGACACACACGTTTGTCGTGCAGATATTCATCGAGACACTACAGACAAATTTTGTAAACCACATTTGGATGAAACTGCTCTCACTATGTCGACACTACCGAGGTGGGTGGGGGGGGGGGGGGAGTGCGATTTTTTCCTGCCCGATATAGTGTTCAAAGTCTCATTTCATTTTTGTGGGAGGGAGAAGATTTGGGATACTGCTGGTCTGTCCCCAACTGGGTATGTGGTACTCAGCAACTAAGCCACAAACAGCAGTACAAACAACAGTAAATATGAGCGGTGTATTGGGTGTGTATGTGTGAGTGCTGGTAGTGCCCTAGATCACACACGGCGCCCTGCTAAGTGAGGCCCACTGCCAAAACAACACCAATAAAAAAAAACACGGGTTCCGCCATGTCTGAATGTCGTTTCCTCGGCCAGGCTCTGTGTGTGTGTGCGTGTAAATGTGAAGGCCCCTTGTTTTTGTGCCTTGTTTATTTGAGCGGAAATCGCTTCTAAAAGTCGTGTAGTGCGCCTTTGTATGTTCAACAGGGGAATAGTTTTACTTCGTGTTATGCACACAGCTGTGTGTGCACTTGGCTTGTTCTTTCTTTTCCACCTTTTTTTCCCTACGTTTAATATTGTCAGTCAAATTAAAGAACGGATTTTTCCACGTAACGTAGATCAGTGCAGTAAGAACAGGTCGAGTCCATTTTACTTCATTACTAAATATAGAAACATGTAAATGGACAAATGTGGTGTGACAGCATACCGAGTGACTGACCTCAGTGAACAGGCCGCAGCCGAGGTTTTCAAGTGAAGGGCATTTGTGGTTTTCACCTAATTTTTTGCGGCCTGTCTTTGTGTGCACGGCTGTCAACTAGATGCGAGACAGGCGTTGATGTTGCGTAAACAATCGCACACGAGCTGTGCTAATAACCGCACAGACCTGGCCACATTTGTACCGTGATACACCGCAAACGTAGATTACCTTCCTTCATTTTGACCAAGTATTTGGCTGCTTAATTCGTGACAATTACGCTGCGTTGTGGGGCCTGCCATTTCTACATACGAGCCGTCGATTTATTACTGTTGTTGGCCGTAGTAAATCGATGCATTGACTGGCGGCACATGAGAACATAACAGCTCTAGACTTTGCACTGTATTGATTTGGAGCCGTGCCAAAACAGCAGGGCCTAAAGTGCGCTGGCCGTGTGTTGTTTACTGCGCAGATATGACCCAGATCCGCCATTTGCATTCACCGCTTTATTTCTTTGGATATAAATTGTACGGATACACTAAAATATACACATGAGAGTGGTGAGATATTTTTTATAATGTGACTTCAATTTTACCCTTTGTTTTGTGTGATTTTCTAGGTGAATTTAATGAATAGTTTGATGCAAAGTTTTGGTGTTAAAATTCAGTACCACCGATCGTGTGGCAAGCTGGAGGGCTAGATTTGGCAGATCGTGTTTTATACAATACGGATTTTGAGCTTGAATTGATACGAGTTTTGCCTTTTGTTTGTCTCGTTTCAGTTAGAGAAATATTTTAATAAACTAAAGGACGGTCCGCGGGCAGGCAAGGTAAGTACAAACACGTGACGGCTACAGCCAACACGGACCGAATTAATCAATTAAAAAAATATAATCAGTAAAATTATGTATTAATAGATGAATATTATGAATATCACTTTCATAACTGAATATAGTAACGTTATTGGCAGATTCGGGAAAAGTCAGGAAAAAATGCGACGAGTCATGAAAACTCAGGAAAAACTATTCTTAAGAGTGAGGAAAAAAGTCGGAAAGTTTCAGTATCGAAATTTATCAATTTTTCCTATTTTCAATATTTCTGTCATTCTGTCTAGAATCTTGTTTATTGCGCTAGATTTGTACTCAGTGATGGCTATACCAAGCTTATGGGCATTTTGAGTGCCTAGTGCTCACATCCTAGACGCGAGTACTTTGAGTACCTTTTGCTCACATTCTAGACACCCACGTTAATTCGATGATCAGGAAAAATTGAGGAAAATTCAGGAACATTGATTTTCCAAATTGCGTGGCAATACCGTCAATAAGCTCGATAGGAGTGAAAGAAATGTATTTAAGAAATTCCGAAGCTCTTTCAGTTTTAGAGGGGAAGATCACAGACGGTTTTTGGGGCTCGGAACAGCTCCTAACACCGTGTTATTTACAATAAGAATTCTGAAGCAAATAAGAAACCAGATATTTTTTGGTAGGCTATTCCGGAATAGGCTACCGTACCGATAGCTCGAATGTCACAGAAATCAATAACGCTTCATTTTTCTGAAACAAAAGGGTGAAAATAAGTTGAACAATGTGTGCGAAAGGCAAATAAAAATATTGGAAAACTGAATTGTTATTTTGCCTTTTTGTTAAAATTTCAGTAGTTCAGTGTTGAATAACCTATTGAAATTTTTATTCTTTACAGATTTATTTGTGTTTTCAATTTTTTTCGTATTTTTCTATTTCCAAGCCAAGAAAATAAGTTGTTTATATAGTCTGCAACTTAAAATGATGAAATATTGAAAAAAAAATCAATTTCTGTTACATTTGATGATCGGTAGTCTGTTCCGGAATAGCGTACCAAAAATATCTGGTTTCTTATTTACTTCAGAATTCTTATTTTAAATAATACTGTGTGTCTTGTGGATATTTATTTACTGGAAGTATTAGAGCTTAAACTCCGTAGTCAAAGTATACAACTGTGATATAGTTGTTTTGAGATTTTTGGTTTGCAAGCGTCCTGGGGTTTTAAACACAACATTTATTAGGCAATTATTGATATGAAGAATTAATTTTTGATCTCAAACAGTTGATTTTTAATGTCAAAAATTCATAACCCATTATTTTTGCCGTCAATAATTGTATTTTTGATATCTCTAAATGTGTTCTCGATCTGAAAGCTAATTCTTGATATCAATGAAATATTTAGAGACATAGAAAAAATATTTATTGATCTCAAAAATTTGTTGATATTAAAAATAATTTATTGCTGTCTAAACTCGGTTATTAGAGATCGAACGTTCAATTTCTGATAGCAAAATTTAAATATCTGATAGCAAAATCTCAATTTTGAGCTCAACCATTTATTTTCTTTTAGTTGATGTAAAGAATTTATTTAAAATAAGAGATTATTTTACAATGAGACTTTTTTTAATTTATATTTTGAACTCTGCCAATGTTTTTTGATCTCAAAAATTAATTCTGTATATCAAAATATTTTTGTCTAAGATTAAGAAGCAAACATCTGTGCAAAAAATAATGACTGGTCCCTGTGCACAAACTTTTCCTTTTAATTTTTTAAATTATTGATAACAAAATATGAATTAGTGAGATCTACTTTGACTGAGTGATACCTTTAATGATATTTTGATATCAAAAATTAGTATTAAGTGTTAAAATTGCATTCCCTAAAAAAAGAGCGTGATGCGAGTTTAGTGCTGCGTTGTGTTGATGCGAAGTGGTTTGAAGGGGCCCTGCTGGGACGTGGGCGGGGGGGGGGGTGGGAGGCAGTAGGTAACGTCGCGTTTAGTGGGGCGTTGTATGCAAAGGTTAGGATGTCGAGAGGCGCATGACGGGAGCGTATCAGTGCGTTGTGCTTGCGGGATGCGAAAGAGAGTTGGGTGGGAGGAGGGGCGGGGGTGGACGTGACATGAATGTATTGGTGCGTAGTGCTTGGAGGTTGGGGAGGGGAGGTGGGAGGAGAGGCGGGATAGGGTGGGAAGAGTTGGAGCGTGACAGGGGTTGGGAGGGGAGCATGCCGTGAGTGTATCTGTGCGTTGTGCTTGTAGGATGGGGAGGAGAGGTGGGGTGGGAGGAGTCGGGGGGGGGGGTGTCGAGTGGAGTGGCGGGATGCCTGGGGGGGGGAGGTGCGTGACATGAGTGTATCGGTGCGTTGTGCTTGTAGGATTGGGAGGAGAGGTGGGGTGGGAGGAGTCGGGGGGGGGGGGTTGTCGAGTGGAGTGGCGGGATGCCTGGGGGGGGAGGTGCGTGACATGAGTGTATCTGTGCGTTGTGCTTGTAGGATGGGGAGGAGAGGTGGGGCGGGAGGACTCGGGGGGGGGGGTCGGGTGGAGTGGCGGGATGCCTGGGGGGGGGGGGGGAGGTGCGTGACATGAGTGTATCGGTGCGTTGTGCTTGTAGGATGGAGAAGAGAGGTCGTCTCGCAGGGATCGCCGCAACCGACTTATTGCCACCAGCGAAGATTCGCAGGTATCTTATTTTTTCTGAAACCGTCCTAGTGACAGTCTTTCGCTTATATAAACATTTTGTTATATAAACATGTCGAAACTTTTATCATTCCGCCCTATTGACTAAATTGTATTAGATAGCGCGCTGACTAGGTTTCCATCTTTCCGTCCACTGACTAGGTTTCATATCTACTCATTGACTAGGTTTTATTTTTCGTTCCCTGACTAAGTTGTGTTAGTTCACTTTTGACTGGGTTGTTTTAGTTTGCCTTCTGACTAGGTTCTTTAGTTTGCCTCTTGACTAGGTTCTTTCGTTTGCTTTCTGACTAGGTTCTTTAGTTTGCCTCTTGACTAGGTTCTTTAGTTTGCTTTCTGACTAGTTTCTTTAGTTTGCCTCCTGACTAGATTCTATCTTTCCTTTCACGAAGCTGCCTGCAGTATAAAGTTCCTCACCTTAATGTTGTGCGAAACTCGAATCGG
Organism: Protula sp. h YS-2021; assembly: GCA_949752745.1. NCBI lineage: Eukaryota > Metazoa > Annelida > Polychaeta > Sabellida > Serpulidae > Protula > Protula sp. h YS-2021. The sequence continues at coordinate 106,072,123 of OX457026.1, forward strand.
AAGTGACTGGGTGAGTGTGTTCACAGGGCAGCGAGGACTCGTCAGTAAGCAGCCGACGAGGGTGTCGCAAAGCGGCCGAGAAGAACCCACAGGCGGCAAAGGCGCTCGACTTCAGCAGCCGCACGCCATCGGACGAGGACTCTGCGGAAAGCGCGGCGCTGTGCGGGCCCACGACCCGCCGCCAGTGGTCCGAGTGGGTCGCCAAACCCAAGTCTCCCGCCATTCCGGCCCAGGGCAAATCGAAGAACAACAAGGAAAACGAAGAGGTGAGGCTGTTGGTAGAGGCGCACGGTGGGAGGGGTGGGCAGGGCCGCAGCAGAGATGAGGTGTTGGTAGGGGCAGAGTGGGGTAGAGGAGAGGCTCTGAGTGGGAGCAGAGATGAGACTGGTAGGGGCAGAGTGGGAGGGAGAAAAGGGGCTTGGTGGGGGCAGAGATGAGGCTCTTATTAGGGGCAAAGGATGGAGAATGGATGGTGAGTTTTGACTGCGTTGTTGGCCTTAGGTTTTAAACAAGACGTAACCTTTTTTTCCAAGTTCTACAGCTGATTCGTACACCCAGCCAGAAACAAAGGTGTAGAAATATACTTGAGGATTGATCCGTGTTGTGAGTGCACACGGAAGGAATTAATAGACAAGTGCTGGGGCATTGGTCCACGAAATGAAAAGCCGTTCTTCGAATTATGATTACAATAAGAAATGGGTTTCTGTAGCTTCTCAATGGCGAAGAAATGCGGGAGAGGGAGGTTGTCCCGGGTTGTTATTGTAAAGCCTAATATCGTTATCACCCCCTACCCCTCGCCCAAACTCCTCACACACACACCATCGTTCGGAAAACCGCCTCCAGTCTTACTGTACAACAAGAATTGTATTGGTTTAATAGAACTAGACGGGACATGTTTGAATAATTTAGGCCTGTATGAGGTAGATGTGGGTTATGAACAGCTGAAAACGCGCCCAGAGTGCAATGTTTACGTGTACAGCAGAAAGGGACAGGACTACCTGGATGCTTTATGCAGCTTATGGCTTGCGCAGAAAACACCTGGGTGTTGATTTGGCTTTGATATCATCAATGCGCATTGATTTTGCTACCCGCGTTGCCAAAACAAAGGTTGCACAATAGATAAACCCAGTAGGAAAGTGGCCTTTGGCTTGCACTCAGTGTAAACTCTGATAAGCTTGTGTTTATCTCGGTCGAACGTTATTGTTTCATTTATGAACATGTGGTCATGTGCAGATTAAGGCCGTGATCCATCGTAAATTGGTAAACTGGCAGTGACCACTATTTGAAGGAAAAGGGGCCCTCCCCGTAGCATTTGCAGAAGCGGCCTCTGCGTTTGAGGGATGATTTTGCCTTGGTTAAGTGTACAGCAGATGCCTCTGCGGTTGAAAGACGAGGTAGGGGTGGACAGAGGGGTCCTATACGGTGGAGAGACAAGGTAGTCGGGGGGTACCATGGAAAGAAGGGGACATCTAAGGTTGACCTCTACAATTGAGGACTAATTTCAATGAATGACAGTTATCACTACCGCGCCCACCACCCCCCCCCCCCCCAAAAAAAAAAAAAAGAAAGAAAGGGAAAGACAAAGTCTGAATATCTTCTGCACTGCACAGTGAAAGAACATGATTTTGTACCAAGAAAAGTTCTGCAGATATAACACTGTTTTGTGTGGTGCGCAAAGCGGCGTGTATATATAGACACAAGGCGTTGTTGATCACCTCGGCTTCAAGGACAAGCTGAACCGCTGCATATCATACCACTTGGCACAGTTTCAACTCTTTGTTCAACAACAAAAGCCGAGTGGTTTGAGACGGGCCTGTGTTTTTCTTACGCAAGCTCTGTGTGCAAGCGAACGGCTTGTTCATTGATTCTGAGGCACTTGTTTTCTATGTCGCCCGCACCATGGTTTATGACAATCATAGCATTTTAGAAGGCTGAAAATAACACCATTTCAAGCGAATCATATTGCAGAACTAACTATTTGTGTGGGAAGCATAGAGGAGTGATAGATTATTTCCCTGTCAGTCCGCGAATATCAGTACAAGCAGCATTAACTTGCTTCTGCCAATCAAATCAAGTGAACGTAAAAAAGTTACCATATGTTGTGAACATGTGATAGGCTGGGACTATAATCAGGCTGTCTTTTGTTAACATGAAAACATCTGGCTGCCTGTAGATAGCCTGAACCAGTCAGGTTAACATGAGATAGGGGGAGGCAGGGTTGAGACTTCGTAAAATTTCATGGTCGCCCTCCGGGCGACCAACCTAAAAAAGTTAGTCGCCCGGCACAAAAGTTAGTCGCCAGGCGTAACTTTTGGAAAATTTGTCTAGCATAAAAAAATAACAACAAAATGGTGTTTAAAATAATCAACAGTATTTACCTGAAAATACTCAGAAAAAAGTTAGTTGCCACTCGGGCGACCAACTCGAATAAGTTGGTCGCCCGAGCCAACAGTTGGTCGCCACGGGCGACCGCGAAATCTCAACCCTGGAGAGGGGAGGGTGGGGTCGAGCAGTGAAAGATGGTCAGCATGGTCCTAAACGTAAAAGTACGCGTAAATCTGATTTTCGCCCCTATTGGTGGTGGGGGGGGGGGAGGGGGAGATTGGGGGTTCTAGAAATGGAAAATGTTCAGAAAGACGTGAAACTTGAAACTATGCAGAAATCTGATTTTCGCCCGTAAGGTTGGGGTGGGGGCGAGGGAAAGGAGGGTTGTAACGGGACTATGATGGTTGGTTTGTGCCTTGTGTTGATGGTTGGTCTGTGCCTTGTGTTGATGGTTGGGGGTATATGCCTTGTGTTGATGGTTGGTCTGTGCCTTGTGTTGATGGTTGGTCTGGGCCTTGTGTTGATGGTTGGTTTGTGCCTTGTGTTGATGGTTGGTCTGTGCCTTGTGTTGATGGTTGGTCTGTTCCTTGTGTTGATGGTTGGGGGGTATATGCCTTGCGTTGATGGTTGGTCTGTGCTTTGTGTTGATGGTTTGGTCAGTGCCTTGTGTTGATGGTTGGTCTGTGCCTTGTGTTGATGGTTGGTCTGTTCCTTGTGTTGATGGTTGGTGTGCCTTTTGTTGATGGTTGGTATATGCCTTTTGTGTTTCAGTTCGCCATGGAGCTGAGCAAACGGCTGAAGAAGCAACCGTCGCGACGCTCTAGCCAGAACAGCCAGACGAGCGACTCGGGGCGCATCAGCAAGAGGAACAGCAACACTTGCGCCAACCGCGTCAGCAAGCGCGCCACGTCAATGAGTAAGCAGTTGTGTCGTACGTCATCCGAATACAGGAGGGGTAGGTGGGGCGGGGGCGGGGGTGGGGGGGGCGTGATAAAGGTGGACATGGACACCACACCTTCATTCGGCGGTGGGACCGGGTTATGCTGTTGTTCAGGCGCGTCCGTGTATCGGATAAACGTACGGCGACCATCGCGCGGGTGGGGGGGGGGGGATGGGGTTGGGAGGTGGGTGCATTGTTTCGTCTTCTCACTTCCGGCCTTCTGCGGTGCCCAGCTGTGCATCGTACGAGAAATAAGGCCTGTTGATGGTTGTCACAAATGTATTGGTCCTTTTCTGCTATATAGAGGTAGCCTTGCAGGGTATAACAAGCAGTCTTGTAAGACTGTGCCGCTAAGCATTCAGCAGAGTGCTGCAGGGTTAACCATGTGCAGAACTCCGGATATTTTATTTGTGGTCGCAATTTGTGCTTGTGGAACGTATTTCTAGCCCTTTCTTTATCCCTCAGCCCCCCCCCCCCCTCTCCGCCACCCAACCCTGTCTTCGAAGATAATGTGAATTGCTTGGCTTTTATCGAAGCCGCCGGTGTCTGGGAGTGGTTTCGAAAGCTCTCTGATCTAACACAGCTTTTACATAAAGCACGGCACGAATTGGCGGGGCCAGACTGGCAGTTGTAGGCCCAGTTGTAGGTCAGAATGCAACCCGAATCAATACGCAGGCTTATCCGCGCACTGGCGTTTCATTCTGTCGCTTGCGTCAATGGCAGTGGGAGGGGTGGAGAAGGGGGGGGGATGTGGGGTTGGGGGGGGGGGGGAGGACTAGAGGCAGTTTGCAACAAGACATTAACAAGGGGTGCATTAATTGAGAGAGACCTGCACGATGCAGAGCTCGAATGTGCTGCATAGCAAGTGAAAAAAAAAGAAGGCAAGAAAGTAGCACGGGTGTCTTGTCAGCTTGCCGTTTATAGCCGCTGCGGCGTCGAGGCAGTCTGATCATTACAACACTTGATTCCGAGCCAATAACACGATGTTTTTTTTTTCAATATTGTAAAAACAGAGATGGCTGCGCGCCAGGTAAACAGCCCAGTGTTCTCCACTCTCTGTACTGACAGCTCGTGCTGCAAAGCCGTTTGCTTTGCCAAGTCATTTTGTAGGGCGTGAAAATTAATAAGTTTTTTTTTTGTAATCATCAGTTCATGCTGGAAAGTTTGTGCGCTGAGAGGATGGGGGGGGGGGGGGGGGGAGGAGGTGGGGGAGGGGTAGGGGTAATAGGGGTAGGGGCACCGGTTCAGCCTGGCAGTTATTTAATATTAAAATCTAGGCTGTAGTATGGCAACCTATGCTCACACGCGACACCAAATAAGGTGCAAAAAGATAATATGCTAAAACTCCCACTTAATATTTTTGCACGAACTATGCAAAACTTCGCTGTTGATGTTGTAAAAATGTTAAATGTCCCATCAAATTTTATTGACATCTTGGTTAGTTTAATGGTATAGGGGCGGCTTGCGTAGCAAGTCGTGCGTGGTTCACAAACAGCAAGCCATCAAGTGGTCTGATTGGCCTATGTGTTTGATTGACAGTTTAGTTTAACCAGGGTTAATTTTATGATCGGGCACGTGTTTGTCAGTCCAGGGATAAATGACGAGTATCATGGGTCGTTTTTTTGGTCGATCGACGGAAATCGTCGATTTTGAGCCGAAATTTGTGGTCCTCGAGATCAACTGAACCCGAGAGCGACCCCTGAGGTATGGGTGCGTATATCCGCACAAAGATCAATTGGTTTGATCGGCATATGTTTAATTGATTGATTGTGTAAGACCTGAGTTTATTTTCTTGATCGCCATGCTTATTTGGCTGACAGTATAGGTCAAATATTAATTAGCTTGAGCGAGATGTGATTGATTGACAGTACAGCATTGGAGTTATTTAGTTTGATCGGCATGTGTTTAATTGATTGACAGGACAACACTGGGGCTATTTAGCTTGATCGGCATGTATTTATTTGATTGGCAGTACAACACTGGGGTTAATTAGGTTGATCTGCATGTGTTTTGATTGGCAGTACAGCACTAGGTTTAATTAGCTTGATCTGCATGTGTTTATTTGATTGACAGTACAGCATTAGGGTCACTTAGCTTGATCGGCATGTGTTTATTAATTCCCCACAGGTAGAACCTGTGGGGAATATGTGCGATCGACCGCGTGTCGGTCGGTCGGTTTGTCAGTCTGTCATCAAGAGGTTGTTAACACGATAACTTAAAAACTGCTGCAAGGATTTAAATGAAACTTGGTATGTAGCTTCTGTGGGAACAAACACAGATCAGTATTGTAAATGGGCCAGATTCGTCC